>OX382238.1:20752655-20934208 GCA_947507525.1 Apamea epomidion
AGAGGAGACCCTAAAAATAAAACTCGACGCTTTAGAATCCTTGTTGACTATATTGTCAAAGTGCGCATCAAACAAAAGCTTTGAGTCTATGATTACGTCAAGATCCTTGATGACGTTGACTCTGGCAATTGAGGTATTCGATAATTTATAATCATACATAATAGGGTTTGGCTTACGAGCAAAGGTACATAAAGTCGGCGTTTCAAAATTCGCCAAAGATCTCAACAACAATGGCCGCTCGAAATTGTCTATGATTTAGTGATGTGGTGGTATGAATTTTAAGTTTTGGTACTATTGATGTTACGATTTTTTTTAGAAGTGTTTCATCAGTATTTTTTATATTGAGATATCTTCATAAATTAAGTTAGTTAAGTTTGAATTGATTTGAAAATCGTGAAAACGAACAAGATACAATTATATTTTGCACTAGTTGCAAAACATTTAAATTCACTTTTTGGAACAATGTTTACTCATCTCTAATGTCAGTGAGGCCATCAAGGCAAGAGGTGCCAAATAATAGGGGTTAAAGTATGAAATTGCCGTTTTATTGTAATAGGTACTTCGAATTGACATAGAACCTTCATGGTTTGAGATTTTTGAGTGAAACTTTTTTCACATGGTACTTATGAAGTTCTTCTTTTAAAAAATGTGCAACATTCGATTATCGACTTTCATTTGTTTATTTTATTCACCTTGGACAAGAAAGATGGATACTTCGAAAATTCGAGTTATTTTTGAATACGAGTTCCGACGCGGAACTAACGCGGCAGAAACAGCTCGCAATATCAATGTTGCGTTTGGAGAGGGGACTGCTAATGAACGCACCGTGCGATTTTGGGTTAAAACGCTTTCGTGATGGAAACTTTGATTTGAAGAACGAACCATGTGGAAGACCGCCCACACAGGTGAATAACAATGAATTGAAAGAGATGGTGGAAACCGATTCGAGCCAAACTACCCAGGAATTAGCGGAATGGCTTAACGTTACCTTACCAACAATATTGACTCATTTGCGTCAAATCAATTAATTAAAAAAATATGAGAAATGGGTGCCTCATGATTTGACTGATCTGCAGAAAGAAACGCGTGTTGAAACTTTTGTTGCCTTGTTGAATCGATACAGAAATGAAGGAATATTGGATCGACTTGTGACATGTGATGAAAATTGGATTCTTTACGATAACCGTAAGCGAAAAATGCAATGGCTGACCCCAGGTCAAACGCCGCAACAGTGTCAACAGTGTCCTAAAGCACAGCTTACCAATAAAAAGGTAATGGTAACTGTTTGTTGGTCTCAGCATGGTGTTATTCACTATAGCTTTCTCCGATCTAGTCAAACAATAACGGCAGATGTCTACTGTGCCGAACTCCGAACAATGAAAGCAAAACTAGCAGTGAAACAGCCCCGACTCATGAATCGATCTTCACCATTATTGCTCCATGATAACGCGATAACTCTACAGTAACTGCAATTAGAAACCATTCGTCACCCTCCGTATTCGCCAGACCTTGCTCCAACGGACTACCATTTCTTCGTGATTTGGACAATTTTTTACGTGATAAAAAGTTTTCTTCACAGGAGGCAGTACAAAATGCTTTCACACAGTTTGTCGAATCTAGATCACGAGAGTTCTATCGCAAAGGCATAAATGACCTTCCTGTTAGATGGCATAGATGGTATAGATAATAATGGTAATAATTTTGATTAAATAAATATGCTAAATTAAAAAAAAAAAAAAAACAATTTCAATTTTTCAGTACAAATCGGCAATTTCATACTTTAACCCCTAATATGAAATTTGTGAAATATGATGAGTTTTTTGACAAGTAGGTAACGATACACTAGAAGTCTAGTTAGCTCGGGCGTTTTAAGATCGCTTGAAGCGGCTATAATTGAGAGTTTCAATTCCCAGAAACAGTTTATCTACATTCCAACCCGAAAGTCGATATTGGGCAATACGTTGGTTCGAATCCACGTCCAACCGTTTTCGAAAGTATTCGTTATAAGTCGTAACAAATTCAATGTTATAGCAGTATAATATTTTAAAATTTATGGAGTCTCCATATTACCTATAGACCTACGACGTTATTGATAAAATGAGGAAACAACCGCATCTTTATTATGTAGAACGCGGGTTAGCTCCAACAGCATCTTGAAAATCCTAGCCGAAAAACACGATTATTGTCAGTATAAAAAATAAAAATACATTAAATTGTTTTTTTTTTTTCAATAAAGGAGTATTAAATACTCCTTGTACAAATAGTCGATATTTTTTATGTCAATCCTTCCCCCCCCCCCCCCCCCCCCGTGACCAGACGATACGACCACCAAATGTTAATACAGATGGGTAACCGTTAGTTTATTGTTTAGACTTAACATATTGCCAAAAAGCCCTAGGATTTTTAGATGGTGCATTCTAGCGTCGCTGCCGTTCCGGTATGAATCGGCCCTTCTAAGCTAACTTCTAAATAAATATTAAGAGCGTGGTTCTTTTTAATAAAGGATAAACAAATAACAATAGTATGTATCGTTCTCTGTTTGCTATATACTACTAAACCACTTTATGTACATCAAAAGAGCAAGCACATAATTACCATTACAAATAAAAATAAACCGGTGAAGTGCGAATCGGACTCGCGCACCGAAGATTCTGTACAAATTTGTAGGCATGTAACTACAAATTTACGATTTTTAGATTTTTTACTTTACTTGTGCTACATGTCATTGCTTCTTGCCAAATTTCATCATTCTAGGTCAAGGAAGTACCCTATAGGTTTTGATTCCCTTGCGAGTGTCAAAATATGCGGCATAAATGGAACATAAACGGCTCTATCTTTTGATTGCGTTGACTTAAAAGTTTGATTTTTTCACTGCTTCAAGAGATTGCAGCCCTGAGTACACACAAAAAGTTTCAGAGATCCATTAATTTAAAAAAGTGTCCAGCATTAGAAGATCAATAAGTTTATAGAGGATCAGTTAAATATTTGACATGGCAGATAGCGCTCGGTATACTGACTGGAAGTGGTCGGGCGGCAGCACGAGCAGGCGCGGATGGCGGCGGCGCTGCAGGCGCTGCAGGAAGACCGCGTCGCTGCAGCCGCGCGCCGAGCACTCGCGCAGCACGCCCAGCACGCTGTCGGGGCCCTGCGCAGAGGAGAGCGTCAGGCGGGCGGCGGCAGGCGCGCGCGGCGCGGGCGGCACTCACCGCGTCCAGCAGGTCGGCGTGCAGCTCGTGGTCGGCGTAGGGCAGCGCGCGCCAGCTCAGCCCCTCGCGCACGTACTCGTCCTGCTCGCGCCGCAGCGTGGCGCCGGTCACGGCGGCCTGCACGCGCTCGGCCGCGTAGTTGATGAGCAGGCGCTCCAGGCCGTTGCGCGCCAGCGACTCGAAGCCGTACACGTCCAGGATGCCCAGCGAGCAGCGCTTGCCCGCCTCGGCCGGCTGCGCGTCAAGACGTCTTACTACCTCGGCGCGAGAGCTCGGTCGCGACACACGCGAACATTCACACGACATTGTTATCTTTCCACCGACATGTTTCTCTGTTGCGGTGACCGTATTTATTGGTATCAAAGTTGTGCAACATTGAGCAAGGAAACAACATAAACAATACTTGATGGAACATTTGAAGTTGCAACAATAGCACAACTGTTTCTCAACTTTGTTCTCAATGAATGCGTGGCTCAAGTGCAGTGGTTCACGCTGCGCAGTGATCGGCATTAGGCGAGCTGTGCTATGCACACAACAACAATAAATGTGGTATGGATGCAAAAACTGTATTTCGTTTAAGTTTTAAAATGGAGTCCTTTCTTAGTTTAAATAGTATAAGCGTCAGTGTCATGAAAATGATATTTTTTCTCCACTTTATATGTATGATGATAAACACACTCGCATTTGATTACAATTATCTAACAATGTGGTCATTCGCTCGCTCACCTTGAGGTGGTCGTTGACGGCGTTGATGAGCCACGTGAAGAGACGCGAGTACAGCACGCTCAGCAGCTGGTCGCGGCGCGCGCCCGCCCACGCGCCGCCACCCGGCGAGCCGCAGCCCGCGTCAGAGCCCGACGAGCTCTCTGCGACAACACGGTCAGTAGTCCGCGGCCCCGCGGCCCCGAACCGTGCGGCCCGAGCCGTGCGGCCCGAGCCGTGCGACCCGAGCCGTGCGTCCCGAGCCCGCGCGCCCGCACTCACCCGCGTCCAGCGGCGCGTCGTCGTCGTCGGCCGCGCACGCGCCCAGCGCCTCGCCCAGCGCGTCCGCGTCCACGCCCACCAGCGCGCACGCCTCCACCAGCTCTGCACACACACAGTCCGGTCAGCGCGCCCGCCACGGAGTACGGCGGCGAGTAACGAGCGAGGCGTACCGTAGCGGTGCTGCAGGCGCGTGCCGATGGTACCGTCGATGTTGTGCTGCGGCTCGAACTCCACGTTGCCGAGCTTCAGCAGGAAGGCCAGCAGGCGCAGCACCGCGTCGCACACGCCGGAGCCGAACCCCAGCGCGCGCATGGCCGCCTGCGCCACCCACGAGGACGCGTCTTATAATTACCATGTCTAATACTTCAAATTTCGCTACAACAGGTACTGCTCATATCATAATACTAGTATCACCCTTCCTAGTCATTCGGCCAGCCGCATGCGGGCAGACCGTCACAATTCTCACCAGAGCAGGGCCCTGCACCCAGACCGGTTTCTGATATTACATCACATTTACACGGAGACAGTTTCTCGCCCGGTATCAAGGCGACTAGCGAGAATTACATTGACAATAGTCGACCCGCGATTCTCGCCCCGTGCTCTCGTTTACATGTATATTTCAGAGATACGGAGAAAGTTTATCCGGACGATGTTACGGGTGAGAAACTGTCAGCCTAAGAGCTTATAAAAACTGAAAGATTCTCCACAAGCAAAGTCACCGTGGTGAAGGCGAAGTGGTCGCGGTCTTGCACGGCGGCGCGCGGCGCGGGCGCGGCGGGCGGCGCGGGCGCGGCGCGGCGCGGCGAGGCGCCGGCGGGCGCGCCCGCGCAGCCGCGCGGCGAGGCACCGGCGGGCGCGCCCGCGCAGCCGCGCAGCACGCGGTAGTGCTCCCACGAGCGCTGCAGCCGCAGCCGCTCTGCGGACACGTCTACTTGAGGGAGGAGCCTAGTGTTCTGCGGGTGAGTGTACGTATTCCATGGTTTTCGAGGGCGCCGATGCCGAAATGTGGTGCTAAATTTGTTATAGAGGGTCAATAAATTATTCCCCTTTTTTTATTTGATTTCTATGTCGCCGTGTGCGGCGAATGAGCCCGTACACTTCGCTCGGCGCACCCGACGCAAGTGAACAGGCGGTGCCGCGATGGCCGTCTGTATGGATGTTAGTCGTCGGTGTGACTGTGACACTCACTGAGCAGGTGCACGTCGGCGCCGGCCAGCAGCTGGTACAGCACGTGGAAGTTGCGCTCGCCGTCCAGCACGCCGCACACGCGCTCCTGCGACACGCGACAGTACAGTACGCACACTACGCACGACACGCACCTCTAACTATACATTCGACTACACTCAACTTATGGAGTGCGCTACTGTATGTAATGTGAACACGTCCTAGTCGAGGCCAGCCTATAGTTTGGAAGCGAGCCAGTTTCGAGCAACTACCTAAAAGCCAAGATTAAGATCTAGAAGCTGTTCAGAGAGACGGACAGCAGGACTGCATTCACATTGCGGCGTAGTACGGTAGAGCGTAAAGAGGTTCTCCGTTCTAGCTCTGACAGACCTTGACAATGGATGATGAAATCGCGGTGACAACTAAAAAAACGCAAGTTTCATACACATTCATTGAATATAAGCGTATACTTGAATACACAATCTTAGATAATTTACATGTGTTGCCACTTAATTAACTATCTACTTAAAGAACAATGGCCATTTATTTTTGTCTCTATCTAAACTATACTTTATCGATACTTATTTATTTTTTAATCACCTAGTAACAGATGTCCGTCGGTGTGGTCAGCGGGCCCTATAAGAATACCAGCGCTCCGGTATTATTTTTAAATTATCGCAGCATTATGCTGAGATAGGAGCCTTTTTAGCCTCACACAGGTGTTTTTTTTGGTTCGTTTTAATGTAACTTTTTTAGTTTTAAATACTCCTTTTTTACTGTTTGTATTTCCTGTGTGTCCCAAATAAAATATTTTTCTTTCTTTCTTTCATTTTAAACTAGGAAAAAAAATTGTTACCGTGTTGAGACTAGAACCGAAATAAAGCACAATACATTATTAATGTAACCTTGGATATCATTTATTTATTCTTCTGTTTAAACTCATGATAATTATTTGAAGACCTAAGCCACTAGCAGACTTTGATGTTACTGATAGTTTAAAAAGTTTTAGTAACGCAATTTATTCATTAAAAACATGATTTTACTTGTAAAAACCGGTACTGACATAACAGATCGATAACTTAGCCTATTTTTGCCAGTCTGTGCGGTCTTGTGTTATTCCGCATTCTTTATTATTTTGTGTTTATCCATTCTCTACTTATCTTTATTTAAAATGCCCACTTGCCCACAGATTACAAATATACACTAAACCCCATAAAACATTTTGCATAGTGAAATATTGAATGCCGTACTAAGGTATAAATAAATAGGTGAACATAATAATTCCCTGCCTAGTATTGTCCCACTGCAGGGCAGAGGTCTCTTCTCATACAAAGGCACGAGCATTAATCACAACGCACCACGGGTTGGCGATTTCGAACTTTACTACAGGTTTCCTCCGATGTTTTACTTCACTGATGTCAGTATAGTAATGTCCAAGATAAAGTACATAACTATGGATTGAAAAAATTACATTGGTACCTACTTGCCCGGATTTGAACCCACTACCTCGTACGAGGGAGAGGTGTCATCAAATGGCGTTTGAAATTGGCCATTGTTCATGTGGTTAGCGTCATGTAGACTAAATTGATTTTTAAATGATATACGAGTATAATGAAACAGGTCTTAAATAAATTTCAGTTACAATGGAATTGGGACTTTTTCATGACGTATGACACTGAGTTTGTGTTCCTAAAACTTGACAATTATCTGAGATTCTGAATTCAGATATAATAGTTAGAGGTTTTTTAATTATTTGGGCTATCTTGCGTCGGATCATGAGGGTTTTGCTCAAAACCTTAAGCCATTCCAGAGTTTCAGATCGAGTGGCAACTAGTAAAATCACTATCTGTGAGTAAAATGTTGATAAAAAACAGAACTAGACAGCTACAAGGCATGTTCAAGAACTTGCAAGAACTGCAAGGCATGCATGCCTCTAGTCGCGTCATCGCGCGTGCGTCGCGCGAGTCGCGGCGCGGACGTCGCGAGGTCCCGACGACTATCCTTTAATTTTACCTTTTCCAGAAGATCTGCTTGCAACACAAAAACATATCATATAATCATTGACACAACATTCCATTCGCATGCACTGTTGAAAAACAAGTAAAAATGTTATCGATATTTGCTAGATATGGTATTTAATTAACAAGTTTACATAAATAGAAAAAACGGCCCAAAATAACCCTCTGAACCAAAATACAAGTTTTAAAACTACTCTTTTGTATTTGTGCCACCACTTTTTATTTTCCCCCCAAAATTTACTTTCGTAACTGGAGTAGTTTCATAGATGATCGCGTGTAACACACAGACAAACAGAAACATCTCGCTTGTGATTTAACAGTGTACCGCTTTTTCCTCCTTGGGTAAGGAACACGTAAATAATAAGGGTTAAAGTATGAAATTGCCGTTTTATTGTAATAGGTACTTCGAATTGACATAGAACCTTCATGGTTTGAGATTTTTGAGTGAAACTTTTTTCACATGGTACTGTAGAGGCTTGTCTGCCGAAGACGACCTCATATAATGCAGGCCGGCTATATTTTAGCGCGGGTTACATTCGAACGCTCAAGCTTGTGTCAAAGATATTTATTAGGTTTTTGTTTTAGAACCGGAGTGACATTTTATATAGAAAGATGTAAAAGCCGTTCTGCCAATATAAATTTAAAGGAATTAATAGTGTTTAATTCCACCCGTTACCTCAGAGGGCTCTTCTAGCCCTCTATAAATGATGCCGGGTAACTACTGAATTGTCGCCATATGTGCGACGAGTTTGCGCCAAAGTTGCGCTGAGCGTGAAGAAACGTACCCCTTACGTTTATATATTTTGAAGAAGCGAGAAGGCTCGCATACAGAGGATATAACAGGCGCAGAAAAGCCACCTGGAGATTACCTATATGCAGCTAAGTGGTTTAATGTTTTTTTACTAAAGAAAGTGAGATGGCTCAATTTTATACGGGCAACAACGCATGCCTGGAGGAGTTTATTGAGGCGTTCAAAGTAGTTGCCAAAGACATACATGGCGTGAGAGCGATTGGGCGCTGATATTGGGCGTATATCTTGAGGGTGCTGCCCTGTGTGTTTTTAAATTTATGTACCGTGATGGTATGAGTTTCAATGAGTTGTGTGATGTATAGCATAGCAGAGCTCCCGTGCCGATGTCACAGAGCATTCTATAAAGTGCAAAGAGAGGAGATTGCACAAGATCTGTCTAAAGGAAGTGGACAGGAAAATGTATTAAATGTAGATGATAATGCTTCTTTATCATTTAGTGGAAGACAAGATGACTCACATCAAGATGAGCAAAGCTGCCTAGAAAGCAGCGTGGAAGTAGATGGTGATTCTGAAGATGATGACGAGCGCAGCGGCCAAGGATGCAGCCCTGCAGAGGATGAGAAGGAGCCGATGGAAGTGTTCGAGAGTGAACACGAGGAAGAAATTGACGAATCGGGTCAGTCCAGTCCTTTTATTAATGTGAATAGCTATGTTTCAGAGCACCAGGATGAGCATCATGATCACGATGTGGAATCCACTAAAAATAACATCGTGGGTAATCAAGTTGCTGAGGATAATTTTATGATTATTGATTCCGAGACAAAGGAGATTGGTCATGTCGAGTTGTCCACGGAAATAAAGGAGGATGCTCAAAGCGTCTTGGGGCATATGTCGACAGAAAGGTGGATTATGAAATTGACTTAGTCAAAGGTGATGTAGAGTTGTGTGTCATCAGAGATGAATACACAGTGGTGATGAGCAATTATGTGCAATTGAAAGACTTATTTAATTTTCCTACGGATGAGGGTGCAGACTTTAATCGTAGTGATTTTATCATTCATCGAAAAGATAACCCAAAGATAAATAATTCAATTTCGATTCAATTCAATTCGTTCATTACAGATAAATTAAAATCATTATTGGTGTTAATAATGTCAATAATTAATATTGTTCATTCACAAAGTGCTGTAAATAATATGAAAAAAGCACGAGTAAAGAAAAAATACTCATTTGGTAGAAAAGCTAAGACTAAGAGCTTTGTTTCAAAAAGTTTTCCAATGATTAATAACTTTATAAAAACATTTTATAAAAATTATCTACATTTTATAAAGAAGTTATTAATTTTAAAATACAAGTTTATAAAATGTAAGTTCAGAGATAAAAACTTTTTGATAAAATCCTTTTCATATTATGATGTAAATATTTGTTATCTTTAGTTGTTATTCATTGTCATGTCAACGTCAGTTAGATGTAAACATCACTTTTAGTACATTATTTTAGTTCGATTGTTATGATATAGTACTCGTATATTAACATGTTAACATTTGTATTTTTCCATATTGCTGGGACAAAATACCGGACGCGGCTGGGAGCGAGTGAGGTGCCACACCTCGCAGCTTTAAGGAGTTTGAGGGAGTGAATATATCGTCGTCTTCATCATTCGGGTGTTGATAGGCTGAGATAGCATGAACGCACTCCAGAATTTTAATAACGCGAGTTAGGAGAGGTATTTACATTTGTTAACTGTGGTCACTCCTACGGGAGACACTCACCTAAGCTGGAACCAACTGCTTACGGGGCATAGCCTTCGCAAAGTGTGTTTGGTTGACACAATTGGTTCAACTTATAGTGGAGGACCCACAGTTCTATCAGTATTGACTGATGTTATATGGAGTTTGAGTTTAATGAGAACGGAATAGATTTTTGGAGATGTTTCCTCTGGAGTATGGGCATAAGTTAGGCATTTTTCGATGGAGACTGACCTCTTAGCCTTTTCCCTCCCTCTGGCTCAATACCGTCCGATGGGGTAAAAGAGTTTGAAGTTAAGAACATTTCTTTTTTAAGCCTCATATAGGCTGATGTGAATTGTCACGTCAATTTGTTTATATTTAGGAGGCCGCGTCGCATCTTTTTCGCTAGTTTTGGCGCGACGAGGTTTAAGCAGGACTGCGTTGGTTCATGTTGGTGCACCGTGGCACATGTAAATATAAATTTACCCAACACTTGTCATAGTGTCGAATTCGCGATTCGTCCGTCCTGACTTAAGCCTACTCTTGTAAGAGTTGGACCTCACACTGTATATTATCTGGCGTTAGGTAATTGTTATCATAGGGATAGGCAGGAAGGGCCTGAGTGTTCGAATATTGTGAATAAAAGTCTTGTTTAGAAGCGGAAGTATACCAATCCTTTTATTCAAGGATGGGCGTAGCTCATGTAGAGGCTTGTCTGCCGAAGACGACCTCATAATTGCAGGCCGGCTATATTTTAGCGCGGGTTACATTCGAACGCTCAAGCTTGTGTCAAAGATATTTATTAGGTTTTTGTTTTAGAACCGGAGTGACATTTTATACAGAAAGATGTAAAAGCCATTCTCCCAATATAAATTTAAAGGAATTAATAGTGTTTAATTCCACCCGTTACCTCAGAGGGCTCTTCTAGCCCTCTATAGTACTTATGAAGTTCTTCTTTTAAAAAATGTGCAACATTCGATTATCGACTTTCATTTGTTTTTTTTATTCAGCTTAGACAAGAAAGATGGATACTTCGAAAATTCGGGTTATTTTTGAATACGAGTTCCGACGCGGAACTAACGCGGCAGAAACAGCTCGCAATATCAAGTTGCGTTTGGAGAGGGGACTGCTAATGAACGCACCGTGCGATTTTGGTTTAAACGCTTTCGTGATGGAACTTTGATTTGAAGAACGAACCACGTGGAAGACCGCCCACACATGGATGGTGGAAACCGATCCGAGCCAAACTACCCAGGAATTAGCGGAATGGCTTAACGTTACCTTACCAACAATATTGACTCATTTGCGTCAAATCAATAAAATAAAAAAATATGAAAAATGGGTGCCTCATGATGTGACTGATCTGCAGAACGGAACGCGTGTTGAAACTTGTGTTGCCTTGTTGAATCGATACAGAAATAAAGGAATATTGGATCGAATTGTGACATGTGATGAAAAGTGGATTCTTTATGATAACCGTAAGCGAAAAATGCAATGGCTGACCCCAGGTCAAACGCCGCAACAGTGTCCTAAAGCAAAGCTTACCAATAAAAAGGTAATGGTAACTGTTTGGTGGTCTCAGCATGGTGTTATTCACTATAGCTTTCTCCGATCTAGTCAAACAATAACGGCAGATGTCTACTGTGCCGAACTCCGAACAATGACAGCAAAACTAGCAGTGAAACAGCCCCGACTCATGAATCGATCTTCACCATTATTGCTCCATGATAACGCGAGACCTCATACAGTACGTGAAACCGTTTTAACTCTACAGGAACTGCAATTAGAAACCATTCGTCACCCTCCGTATTCGCCAGACCATGCTCCAACGGACTACCATTTTTTTCGTGATTTGGACAATTTTCTACATGATAAAAAGTTTTCTTCTCAGGAGGCAGTACAAAATGCTTTCACACAGTTTGTCGAATCTAGATCACGAGAGTTCTATCGCAAAAGCATAAATTACCTTCCTATTAGAAGGCAGCAATGATAATAATGGTAATTATTTTGATTAAATAAATATGT
The DNA here is from genome assembly GCA_947507525.1 of Apamea epomidion. Lineage (NCBI taxonomy): Eukaryota > Metazoa > Arthropoda > Insecta > Lepidoptera > Noctuidae > Apamea > Apamea epomidion. The sequence continues at coordinate 20,764,534 of OX382238.1, forward strand.
TCAATTAAAAAAAAAACAATTTCAATTTTTCAGTACAAATCGGCAATTTCATACTTTAACCCCTAATACATTCCAGCGTATATATTACATAAACCTTCAGTACACGCATCAACACAATCCAGGGATACTTTAGTTATTCATGTATTTAAAAGAAACTACTTAGAAAATCTTATAGCATATTTTTATCAAAATGCGCAGTATTTTATACTCTTATAGGAAATGAAACAAAGTTAATAATGTGGGGCTTCTACTGAATAACTATAAAATATCCCTGGATTGTGTTGATGTGTGTATTTTAGTTTGCCATGTTATTACTTGATTTTAGACATTTGTTTCTTATTTTTAAACTAATATTTGTTCCCATTGATTAAAAGCGGATTTGACTTGTTATTTCCATTTCAATTTAGTAAATGAGCGAGTTACACACATCAACACCGTCTAGGGATATTTTGTATAAAGTTCTTAAACTCAAAAAATACTGGCCAGTTTTAAATTCTTTTGAAGAAAGCTTATTTTGTAAACCTTTTTGAACGATTCTAAATATGAATTTGAAAAAATAAATTAAAAACAAAAGATTTACGCGGCATAATGGTAGCGAAGTCCGAAGGCTTCATTTACCTACAGTAGTTTTTGGCTATTTTTTTGTGTCAAATTTAAGTTTTATAACAAGTTATCGGTTAATTTCGAATTAATGTTATTGTGTGCATCATGCAGCGGCGCCATTTAACGAGAGAGGAAATGTTAAGGGCAGTAGGCATGCTCCAAGCTGGGGCTACTCAACGGAGTATTGCTGAGGAGATTGGAACAAGACAAAACGTGATATCAAGGTTATGGTCACGTTATCGTGCTACTGGTGATGTGGCTGAAAGACACCCAGGCGGGAAGCGCATAACCACTCAACGACAAGACCGATTTTTGCAAGTTGCCGCGAAAAGACAACCAAATGTTACGGCCATGCAGTTGGTTCAGAGGCTCCAGTCAGAGCACCAGTTGCTTGTGAGTGATCAAACTGTAAGGAGAAGGCTGCATGAAGCTAACCTTCATGCTCGCAGACCGCTTCGTACTCCAGCACTACGCCGAGGAAATCGTGGACGACGACTAGAGTGGGCTCGTGAAAATTTGCTCTGGGAAGATAACCAGTGGTCTGTAGTGCTGTTCACCGATGAGTCCCGGTTCGGTTTCCATCCCGATACACGTAGAGTACGTGTTTGGCGAGTTCCTAGTCGTGAGAGCCGTCTGCAACATCCTCAGGAAGTTCATTCATACCACGGCGGGACAATTATGGTTTGGGCGGGAATTCGTGTTGGTGGAAGAACAGACCTCGTTTGGATCAGAAACACCATGACGGCTGAAAAATACCGCAACGAGGTGCTAGTACCAATAATCTACCCCCATCGACTACAAATGGGCCAAGAATTCACGCTCATGCACGATAACGCCCGTCCGCACACAGCGAGAGTGGTGACGAGCTGGTTGCAGGAGCACGACGTATCGGTCTTAGGCTGGCCCGCTCAATCGCCTGACCTAAACCCCATAGAACACGCGTGGGACATGCTCCAAAGAAGGGCTTTGAGGAATTTCCCTGCAAACATTGCGACGGAAGAGCAACTTTTTTTGCATCTTAACCGGACCTGGGACAATATACCGCAGCAAGACTTGGATAATTTAATCCAAAGCATGAAAAACCGTTGCAGGACCGTTATTAACATCATGGGGTGTTTTACTGACTACTGATTTTTCACATAACTGTTAAAAACAGATTATTTTTCCTTATTATTGACTTTTTCTTGAGAAACACATTCATTGTTAGTTTTACCATTATTTCTCGTTTTTTCTTTATTTGAATAAAAATTAGATTACGCAAAAAAAATAGTTTTCTTTTATTCTGGAGTGTAGTCTGATAAATGGGCCTTATAAAAATATATGCATGCTGTATGTTATTTTTAATAAATTTTGAGTATATTGAGTAAATCCAAAATATCCCTAGACAGTGTTGATGTGTGTATTTTCGAATCTTGTTTACTGAGCCCGGCTCCCCCAGCCGCGCCGCCGCGGCCGCGACGCTCGGGACTGCCTCGCTGGTCTAGTGCTCACGAGCGCGGCGGCTGAGCTTAAGATCCTGGGTTCAATTCCCAGCTCTGACAAAGTTTATGGTTTTCATTAAGGCATTTCTCAGTAGCAGCTGAAGCCTGGATTTATGCCCGATTGATGGCAATTGAATCGCCCTCCATTACATATACAAGTGGCAACACGTGGGTGCACTAAGCACCTCTGATCAACCCTTCGAGTAATACGGGTGTGATCATGTATGTTTAAATAATAAAATATGATAAAATAATAAAGGGTGCACTCACAGTGCGTGATGTGTCCTCCCACCGGCTCGCCTTTGAAGTCAAACTCGATCTCCAGCAGCTTTCCCTGCGGACGGAAACACGAGCATTGTACGGGCCAATGGGCGGCTGGGCGGCTGGGCAAACTTGTTGATATTGTTCAATACTTCTGCCATGAGTTGTTGATTATGATTAACTGACTTGTAGAAAATTGACAAAACTAAGTGACGTCACGTAAGAAGTCACAAGCGTGTCGCAAAAAAAGTGGAATGAGCGTGATATGATATGCTGAAGTTTGTGGAGTTACAGGAAGAAGAAGTTTTGTGGAATGTGACATGGAAACTTTACACAAATATAAGATGCTAAGAACGTAATATTAGAAACGTATCCTTACGAACTATATTGTTACTACTTGAACTATCTTAAAAACCGATGGAAAGGCTCACTGGGTGGTATGATGCATGGAGACATTAATGACACTTGAACATTCTGACTGCACGCAATCGGTCCAGGCGCGCTCGTAACGTGAAAACGCGTCTCTAGCTACTTTATATAATTTTAGTCACAAATCTGCTGGCGTTGTGGTTGCGCGCGGTGGCGGCGTTGCCGAAGGCCTCCAACAGCGTGCCGGCGGCCGTGAGCGCGCCGGCCGAGCCCGCGTCGCCCGCCCCCGCGCCGCCCGCGCCGCCCTCGCCCGCCACCACGGCGCACTGCAGGCAGACGCGCGCCGCCTCCGTCTTGCCCGCGCCGCTCTCGCCTGAAACACGCCCCGGCGTGAAAAGATATTATACTGCGAGCGTCGCACATTGAATTGAAAATCACGCCTAGAAGACTAGAGCTTCGAAGTTTTAAGCTTCAAAGTTTTGGGCCCGAAATGGTTTTTCATTAGTAAGGTCAATTATCACATGAATTATGTTTTGAAATATGAAACTTATCATTTTTTTACGAAAAATATGTATTGAGCAGGTTGTATGTAAAAATCAGAATATCTCTGGAACTGCAAAATTTCCTGCAAATTATTTGTTTTCTTGAGATACCTGGTATCTTCCTGGAAATACTGCACTTTTTTTTAAATCGTCTATGATAAAATATTCTTTTTCTTATCTTTAACAATAGTTTTAATATGAAAGACAACAGAAATACATTTTTTATGAATAAATGATTTAAAAATAAAATGTTAAGTTTTAAAAACTGTAAGCCGACTACGGAAAAATAAAAGTGATGAAGATCTAACAAGTACGAAACAAGAAAATATTTCAGACAGAAATCAAGACAAAGGTACAAAAATGGTCAAGGTAAAGCCGCGGTCGCGTGCTATTATAATCTTGTAGGTGATCCTGGCACCCACATGGTATACAGGCATGCGACCACGGCTATACCTTACATACCTTTTTGCCTACGTTTAAGATCCCGGCGGTTTTTAGCGTACAGCGTAACAGCTAGTTTTGGAGCGCAGCGTGGTGTTTCGTATTCTGTCAGTTCCTCCATTAGTCTTTGGCAAACCCTAAGGCGGAACTTTTACGGCTTGGTGAGCGATCAGGTCTAAGCACCGTAGGTTAGGACGGGCAGGATACACAAATCGATGAGTTTTCACTACTGGGAAATCGGCAGATCGCCCTTCGTTAGCGTCTTCAGGTACCAGTAGCATTTCCAGGCATATTAGATTTTGGACGATTTGCAGTGCCGCACCTACTTCCAGGAATATGTAGTAGCTACATATGCCGAAAAAAGAACACTATAACCCTCTGTAACGGGATTAGGTCTTATAATTTAATTAACTGATTTTTTTAACCCACTAGGATCACAGCATCTTCGTCAACTTGTCTTGATAAAATATTTAGTGATTGTGATGCCAAACATAAATTAGTGTTAACTGACTTAACGTCCGACTACAGTGGTTTATTAGCTAGCTTCCCCATGCCATTACATAAAAAGCCGCATAAACTTGAATGCACGCCTCATACAGCTAGTCGTTGCAAATTGTTTTAAAATAATATAGCTCATAGAATTACACCATCTATATCTTTGGACTCCTCCCTAGAGAGCGCGCACGCGAACATCAGCTACGTATCTTTTTACTGTCAATAAATCAAAGCGGCAATATTTTACAGTGAAAAACGACAATCAATAACATAAGTCTTATCTCTGGTTTCCCTTCAAAACGCATAAATCTTTCGCCTTAATAACATAAGTCAACAAAGAAACGGTGCAAGTGTGGACTAAAGATAATTAGTGAAGTGAAACATATAAACTTAACTTTTTTAAACAGTGCTTAAACAAGTGTCTAGTTGGATCAAAACATTGCATCTAAAGTATAATGCAACAAAAATACATGGAAAAGGTGTTTTAAAATAATCAATACTTTAATCTAATATATCTTTTAAACAGTGAACATTATCAAAATAAAAATAAAAGTGTTTTTTCTAAAGTGACAAAACACCTGGAGTGATTAAAACAAAGAACTGACCTTTGGACCTTACGAACCCACAATAACGTGTGTCGCTTAGCAAGTGTACTATTATTTCACATCTATTAATTAACTACCAACTGGTCGAGTTACAAATACCGTGCGATCGAGCCTTGGCTTCCGCATCACTTTTTGTGAATCTTCAAATTGTTGATTCTGGTTTTCCATCTATATAATAGTACTCAAATAGAGCGTACACCACAATCATACTCTGATTCGGCATTAAATCTTCCTGATAATGTCGAAGAACAGGTAAATGTCACTAGAAGATACAAACGGAGACTTGATAACGAACATTCGGAATGTCTCGAGAACTTTACGTCACAAATAAAGTTAATGTTTACATCGTTTCAAGATCAACAAAACCAGAAATTTGATGTTCTGAATCAGTCATTAAACGTAATTAAAGAATTGCACTCTGATCTAAAGAAGTCGGTTGAATTTGTGACTGCTAAATATGATGAAGCATTATCGAAACTTGAGCAACTCCAACAAGAGAACAAAACCTCTAAAAAACAAATCTCTTCCCTAGAACAAAAATTGGAATATCATGAAAGAGCCACTAAAGCCTCGATCCTCGAAATACGCAATATTCCTAAGACTGAACAGTAGACCAAGCAACAACTCATAGGAATGGTTATGGAATTGGGATCGGCGATTCAACTTAACTTAAATGTAAACACAACGGAAATACGCGACATTTAAAGAACAAAATCTAAAACTGAGGCTGTTGTAGTTGACTTTACAACTGTCGCTAGAAAAACTGAAATTATTGGTTCGGTGATCAAATACAATAAATCACAGAAAATGAAAAAAGGAACGGCCATTAAACACCAACGACATTAAGATTAAAGGAGATCCCCGGCATATTTATGTATCTGATTCTCTGACAGTAAAGACAGAACAACTATTCTACTTGTCCAGACAACTTGCTAAAAGACGAGGTTTTCATGGATGCTGGATTTCTTTTGGAAAAATATATATACGGGTGAATGAGGGTGACTCACCCATTCACATTAAAAAAATTGAAGATTTAGATAACATTATATGACTCTTCATGTTGTCAGTTAAACTGTTTGCTATTGTTTTTAAAATATGTCTAACGACTTTTGTTAATACACTGTACATCATACATACCACCTTCTCTTTCCTATTCTCACCAATTAGAAACATGTATACAAATGTAAACAAACAACACAGACACACATACCTCCTCTTACATAAAATCATGTTTTGGTTCCGTGGTGATAAACAAATAGTACAGATGGTCACCTGCTATATTCATTGTATACCAGATTGGTTGAATCTTTGTTCATGTTTACTAAGTATATGCACTAGTTCCGAGGTTTGTACAACTTACATCTTAGTCTTAATAATCAACAAAACGGAAAATAGTCTTAAACTTTCTTTTTCCTTCTCAAACTGTCCTACAAGATTATTATACGACAACATTCGCTATAATAAATGATTTATTTAATAATTTAGATCAATTTAATGCGTCTGTCTCTTTATGTTGTAACCCAGAAAATTGTTCCAAATACATACCAACTGCTGCCAACTACTTAAAAATTTTACAACAAAATATACGTAGTATCAATTGCAATTTCAATGAACTTTCAGTGCTTCTGTCTAGATTAAGCTTCAAATGTGACGTTATAGTGTTGTCCGAGTGCTGGCTCCGTCAGGTATCAGATCTTCCTGTTGTAAACGGATTTAACTCTTATAAAACGAATCGAACCTTTAATCAAAATGATGGAGTGGTAGTCATGGTCAGTAACGAACATCATTGCACAGTAGAAGAACCGCTCCTTAATGAATGCAACTGTTTGCTAATTAAATTTGGGACTAACATAGTTATTGTGGCAATCTACAGGTCACCATCTTTTAAAAATTGGATACTTTTCTGCAATCACTCCATAACATTCTTGAACAGTTGCAATCATTTAAAAAATATTAAATATTTTAATCAAAATATTTTAATTGTGGGCGACATTAATGTAAATATATTCAATGTTGATTCTAATGTTTCGTCATACCTAGATATTACTGCATTTCACGGTTTACTTCCAGCACATAACCTACCTACTAGAGGAAATAGTTGCTTGGATCATGTTTTAGTTAAGAGCAAGTTACAGGCCTACACATTTAACCTTCACACCTCAATAACTGATCATGATGCTATTCTATTTTGTCTCAAGTACGGGGGTTCAAAAAAACCCTTAAATAGTAGAGAAATCAGGAAGCTGAATTGGACCGAGATCATCTCTGACTGCTCAAAATTGGATTTTAGTCAGGTTTATGCTGAAAGTGACTTAAATCTAGCTACAAGTGAGTTTATCGAATTATTGTCTAATCTAACATTAAAACATATGTCGATCATTAGGATGCCACGTAATAAAACTACCCTAAAACCCTGGATAACGCCAGGACTCCTAAGATGCAATAGAAATAGGGACAATATGCATATGAAAACCAAAAAAGAACCAAGTAATGAAATATTAAGTATAACATATAAACGATATAGGAACTATTGCAACAATCTTCTTAAAAAAATAAAACGACAGTATGAACAAAACCAACTAAATATGGCTAAAGGTAACTCCAAATTGTTATGGGACTCTATTAAAACTATAACAAATTATAATAAAAATCGTGAATCTCCTGAAGAACTGCTATATACAGATCAGAGCCCTCAATTATCTATTGATAATGTCAACACCTTTTTTTCTACAATTGGAAAAGTACTAGCTCAACGAATACCCTCGAATGTTCCATCTTTCAATAACACCGCTGTAATCAGGGACACCTCTCCTAGCAACTCATTCGTACTACTCAAAGTCGATATTGTGGAAGTTAAAACTGCTATCCTAAATTTAAAGAGTGAATGCTCACCTGGGTGGGACACCATCTCATCTAGGCTATTGCAAAATGTTGGCTCCCGTTATCACTGACCGCATAAATCGTTGCTTTGATACAGGTGTCTTTCCCAAACCACTAAAAAAATCAATTGTAATCCCCATATATAAGGCTGGGGATACAGGCTGTGTCAACAACTATAAGCCCATCGCTATCCTTTCTTCACTATCGAAAGTGTTCGAGCGTACTATTAATAATAGAGTAATAAAATTTTTAGAGTCTAATAAAATTCTTGCTGAAGCACAATATGGATTTCGAGCACGCAAATCCACTGATGAGGCTGTTCACACTTTTTCTGATTTTGTGGTAAGAAACATAGATGACAATAAGAAATGCCTAACCATCTTTCTCGATCTTGCCAAAGCTTTTGACACAGTCTCTATCCCCACCCTAATTCGTAAATTAACTAATATGGGAATACGGGGTAATGAATTGATATTAATAGCTGACTATTTAACCGGTCGTACACAGCGAGTAAGGATCGGGAACAACTTGAGTGATGAACTTCCTATCGAGCACGGGGTTCCTCAGGGAAGTGTTCTTGGCCCCACTTTATTTCTATGTTATATAAATGAGCTGTGTCAACTTAACCTTGAAAACTGCAAAATAATATCTTACGCAGATGACACAACTCTTACTTTCACGGGCGATTCTTGGGAAGAAGTATATTCCTTAGCTCAATCAGGTCTGAACACGGTCTGCCACTGGCTCGCTGCAAACTCGCTTACTCTAAACGCACATAAAACAAAATACATTCCTTTCGCAATCAGGAGCGTAGACACCTTCTTACAAGATAAGCCTCCCATATTTGTTCATCAGTGCTCTTTTCCTCCCTTGAATCAATGTAGCTGCTCAACTATACAGCCGACACAAAGTATTCGTTACTTGGGTGTAACGGTTGATGAAAGGTTGTCCTTTGATCAGCATATTCACAACTTATGTAAAAGAGTACGGAAACTGACTTATATCTTTAAACAACTTAGACAGGTAGCTAATGGTGAAACGTTTTAAATGGTATATTTTGCCCTTGTTCAATCTATACTGATATATTGTGTAACAACTTGGGGAGGTGCCGGTAAAACTAAAATGTTGGAAATAGAAAGAGCTCAAAGGTTAATTTTAAAAGTTGGGCTTTCAAAGCCACGACTCTATCCCACTGACGCACTGTATCAGGAAGCTGAGGTGTTAACTGTCAGGCCAATTTACATCTTTTTTACTATTCTGCGGCAACATTCAGATACATCCTCTTTCGATCTTTCTAAATTAACAACGAGGAGGCAGTATGCAATATGTAGCACAATCAAATCTAAAACAGCTTTTGCCCAAAAATTTTATACTTTCCGAGGACCTGAACTTTACAATAAATTAAATAAAGAAATTAGTATTTTTAATTACAATAAATCTAAATGTAAACTTATAGTGACTAACTGGCTACTAAAATTGAACTACACAAAAACAGAAGAGCTACTAGTTATAATAACGTAATATGATAGGAACCATTCGTCTAGCTGGACATGAACCCACTCACAGGGTTCTCATCCACTCAAGACTACACAACACACACACACACACAAACACACAGACAAACACAAAATACATCACACCCTCAGCACATTCCACATACACCTTGAACTCCACTGCACTTCATACAAATCTAAGATTTCATTATCACTATTTTATTTTTGTATATTTTATTTTTTTATTCTTCCAACAGATAGTTTGCCCTTATATAGCATAATAATGTAACTTTCGTGCATTGTCTATAATAGTGTTTTTGATGATATTCTTGCCTGTAGAGGGGAGTCCCTGGTGTCCTGAAATACAAGTCCCGGCTTAGTTTAGGCACCAGTCTCCCAGAAAGGAACATTGTCCTTCATCATAATAATTATTTTTTCCTGTTATAAGTTTTAGCTAATAAGTGTTATTTGTGGAAGAAAATAAACATTTTTATTATTATTATTTATTATTATTATAGTAGAACACGAGAATCCCAATGAAATTTATGGTGCTCTTTTAAATGTTGTGCGAAAAGAGTACCAGTCTACTTTCAAGACCAAAACTATTAACATTAATGGATCCTCTGTTGGCTTTAACCAATGGGCTACTCCAGGTATTTTACAAGTAGAGCGAGACTACAAGAGTCGAGCGTTGATCGAGGAAATTTGCTAGCGAGAATGGTTTTAAGTTTTGCTGGACTTCTTTTGGAAAAGTTTTTCTTCGACAAAAGGAAGGAGATCAATACATACATGTCAAAAACGAAGCTGATCTAAAACCCAAATTACCACATTGACTGGATAGAGGACTTGCAAGTCCCACTTACTTAATTATTTCTTTTTTTATTATTAGTTTTTTATCTGCAATTGCTCTCCTATTGTAAAACACATACACAAAAACAAATCAAACATATTCAATCAAAAACAGTTAACACAAGAACACAACTACACGTTATACATCTCACAAACCTTTACATCACTTACATACCTGGAAATTGTTCTCGTATGGCTATACCTAACACTAATTATTGTGTTCCTATTTTCATCACATCTACCACAGTAATACGCACCCCCGCATGCAACAAAAATGATATACGCTTATTCAATGGCTAATACAAACACTATTATTTCAACACAAATAGATAACTTTACAGTGGCATCTTCTCATCACTGTGATGTAGACGCCTGTAACGAGATCATTAAAACCTCTAAGACATCGCTAAAAATTATAACTCAAAACATACGAAGTATCTATAAAAACTTTGATGGTTTTCAAGCTTAGTTAGCTAGGCTATCGTGTGAAATCGACATCATAATCCTGACAGTGTTGGCTAAATGATGACAAACCGATACCGGCTATGGAAAATTACGTGACATACTCTAGCAAGAAATATCTAAATCAAAACGACGGCATTACAATATTGTTAAAAGCAATATCCAGTGCACGGTTCAAGAACCGGACCCAATAGGTGCTAATTTTCTTCTATTAAAAATTGATTCCGAAATTTGTATTCTAGCCTCCTATAGATCCCCATCTATTTACTGTACCTACTGATAGCTTCCTTAACTCCCTGGAAGGCATCTTAAGTAAAGTAAAAGCGAATAACATCATTCTGATAGGTGATATAAATATAGACATAAAACCTAATAGTAAAGATAGAAACAGTCCATCCTATCTAAATCTAACTGCAGAAATGGGCCTTTTACCGGGACATACGCATCCTACAAGACTGCATAACTGCCTCGATCACATAATGATTAGGACCACTACTTGTGCAACCGTCATGGTTGTAGATTCCACCGTCAGCGACCACGCCTCTGTAATGCTTTGTCTAAGTAACACCCCCTCTAAAAACAAGAATCATACAAAAAGATACATTACAAAATTGAACTATGAGGGCACTGTTGAACAATTAAAATCTACTGATTTTACTTTTATTTCGCATAATTGTGATGCAAACGAAGCTGCTACACGGTTTGTCGAATGTCTTATGTCCACGGTATCCCAACACTCAAAAGTAGCGAAAGTCTCTAACCGGAAAGTAGTTCTTAAACCTTGGATCACACCTGGCCTCTTACGGTGAATTCGACACAGGGATAACCTTCACCGAAAATTCCTGGCAGACCCAAAAAACAGAATAGTCGAGTTATCATACAAAAGGTATCGTAATCACTGGAACTTATTACTCAGGAAATTAAGAAACATACACGAGAGCTCCGCTTTAAAAACCTCAAAGGACAATAAAGATACATGGAATGTTATAAAATGTATAACCAACCAACCCAGGAAACAAATATCAGCTGACAAACTTCTACCTGCCACTGAAGATGCGAATGCGCCTACTGCCATTGAGCAAATAAACTATTATTTTTCGAATGTCGGAAAGAAATTGGCAGATAACATTATCAAGAAACAAAATTCCTTACTTGCCCCATACGAAATTGAAACACCCTCTGCCCGTGATTCCATGGTCCTACTCTCTCCGGACGAAGCTGAAGTAGAAATAGTAATTAAACACCTAAAAAATGACTGCGCTACAGGATGGGATTCTATTCCGGCTAAACTCCTCAAACTGAGTAAAGAAGTACTAGTTCCACCTCTTACTAAGCTTATTAAAGCCTGCTTCGAGCAAGGAGTTTTTCCCCGAATCTTTAAGAAATCTTTAATCACACCTGTTCACAAGGGTGGAAACCACGACGATGTTAAAAATTATAGACCTATCTCAGTTCTATCAGCACTGTCAAAGATACTGGAAAAATTGTTGAACCGTAGACTCATGAAATATCTAGAGCACCACAATATAATATCGGACACACAATTTGGTTTTAGGTCCGGGAAAAGCACCACAGACGCAGTTAATCAACTCGTTGATTACGTGACTGGAAAAGTGGACACAAAGCAAAAATGTCTGGGTGTCGGACCTAGCCAAGGCTTTTGACACTGTCTGTATTCCCACCCTTGTGACCAAGTTAGAACATGCTGGAATCCGTCGGAAGGGCTTTAAGCATTTTTACAGACTTTCTCAATGACCGGACACAAAAAGTAAAGATTGGTGAGGTCATTAGCAATGAAGTTAGTGTTGAGTATGGTGCCTCAGGGTAGCTGCCTATCCCCGAGTCTTTTCCTGCTCTATATGAATGACCTGTGCCAGCAATCTCTTACTAAAGGTAAAATTTTTAGCTATGCAGACGACACCGTACTAGTATTTCATGGAGAGAGTTGGGATGCGGCACGGCAAGCTGCAGAGACAGGCTTACGTAAAATAATCCACCGGCTAGAAGTAAATTTACTAACCCTTAACATTTCCAAAACCTCATTTCTGCAATTTACATTCGCCAAAACTAAACCTACAATAATAAGCCTTAAAGTCCACTCCTGTGATGAACCCAACGACAGTTTTCCATGCTCATGTCTTCCAATTACACAAAAAAAGACAATGCAGTACTACGTCAAGTGGCCGATTTTAAGCTTCTCCGTGCGGTTTATCTGGCATTAGCACAGTCAATCGTAGGCTACTGCATCACGGCATGGGGAGGTGCCTGTAAAACCTATATGATACACCTCGAGAGAGCCCAAAGATCACTGTTAAAAGTAATGACCTTCAAACCGTACCGGTTCCCTACAAGAACCTTATATGAAGGATGTCAAGTACTTACAGTGAGGCAACTATACCTTCTCAATCTCGTAATGAAACTGCAAGAATTTACACCAGTATTAAGTCACGCAACCAAACATAAGAGAACCATCACTAATGTATGTCGCGCAGTCAAATGTACGACCGCATCCACTCGACGACAACGCCTATACCTAACTACTTATAGCTATAATAAAGTAAACAAAATTCTAAACATCAACCCACTAACAAAATATAAAACTAAGATGAAACTAAACACATGGCTTCAAACACTGGATTACCCACAGACTGAAAACTTACTTAAAGAACTATGATCGTGATAATCAAATAGTAATGGAGTCAAACAAACGCAAATATTACCCAAAGTCCAGCCACCAACCCAGAGGACACGGTGGAGCATACGGTGGAGGTCTGCCCCGCTTGGACAGAGCACCGCCGTGTCCTCGTAGAGGCGATCGGCAGCGGCGGCGACCTCTCGCGTCCGGCCCTGGTTCAAGCCATGGTCCTGGGCGATAGGGAGTGGGAGGCGGTCACCTCCTTCTGCGAAGCAGTCATGCTAGCGAAGGAGGTGGCGGGATGGGCGAGGGAGAGATCCTCACGCCTCAGCCGCCGAGGGAGACGCTCCGGGCGTCGGAAGCCGCGTGACGACTCCAGGCCACCGTAGGCGCGGGCCTGCGCGCGGAGAGCAATGGGTAGCTCTCCGTCCGATCAGGACCAGGCCCGTGCCGGACGGCGCGTATGTGTTCCACGTGCGCCTCAAAGAGATGTCAGCATAGTTGACGGGGCCCGACAGGGCCGAAGCCTGCCGGGGTAGCGGGATCGTCCGAAAGGGTTACGCTGCCCTGGTACATAATGGGCTAAGGAAGGAACACGGGTGGGTTTTAGTCAGTAAGAGTCTGACACTCCCTTCTGCTCCACCCAGAGCGGGAGGGGTCATTTGATGATTTCTCATCCTCAAAAAAAAAAAAGAAAAGTCCAGCCACCAAACACAAACTCTCACACACACACACTCACCCCTACATACAAAACACAGCAAACACACGTGAAGACAAACCACTATAGTGCATGCATGTGATAGATTATTCCAATCTTTTTCCTTTAATTGGATACAAAGAAAAACATCCCTACATTAATTATACCCTTGTTTACATATGAAACACAACATTACAACGGTTCCTTATCAAAATCTTGTAAATACTATTACGAAATACGTTTATAACATAAGTTTAAACTGTGTTCTTTCATTGTTGTTTTGTATAATATCATATTGAACTGTTTAACATTACTTGTTTACTAATTATGCCATTGTAAGACCAAGTATGTAATTGGACTAATTAATTTCAACATATTTACTCTATTTTTATATAATTTAATCATAGTTTTATGTTAAATTGCAAGTATTATCAATTCTGTATTAAAATCGTACGAAGTGACGTCACTTGTTTACCACCGGCTATAAAAGCCGCCGCTCCGCCGTACTCGGCACACACAGACACCGTTTGACACTCGCCGCTAGCGGACGTGCCCAAGCGCTCCCTCCCGGTTTAGTGCCCCTCGCTGTCGCTCTCGTTGCGTTATCGTAACGGCTCTCTGTAGTCGCCCCGACTACACTCGATCTTTTCGGTTGAATTTATTCTCCGAAATACAAGATCTCTCAAACTGCCTTTTTCAAGGCTACTACTGTTTCTTTGACGTATAGTTCGTCGTAGATTCACTAGGCCCCTTCTGGGCTAAAACCACAGTTTCGTGGTCCTCGGAGGAAACCTTACGGTGCCAACGAATCCGAGTGGGGTGTTGTCCCAATCACACCCGCCGAACCCCTTCAGGGCTAGGCAGTCAATTGGACGGGTCCCAGTTCCCGGTCTTGGGGGGTCTCCTAGTCGGTGCTGGTGACAGTTTTTCTTCACAGCTACACACCTAGTGTCTTTAGGGTGTCTCTACACCCTTCGCGCTAGACTGGCTAGGGCCCCGTTCGCACAATAAGACTGGCGACGGGTTACAAGCTTAGGGCTCACCCTTAGGCACTCACCTCCCTGTCTACACCCGACAGGGAGGGTACACACCCCCGGGCCCATCCACCCGGGGAGTTAGGTATAGGCATAAATCACGGATTAAATTCCGTTCCTCCGCCCCCGACTATGGCAGACAATGCCATAGTGATCTTTATAAAGGAGGTCCTCCTCAAGGACCCCGACACCCTCGCCAAATATGGCTCCAAATTAGCTGCTCTGCAGCTTACCTCCCCCGCCACGACTGACAAATCGAGCCTGCTCGATGAGTCGCCCACCTCCTCCCCAATGTCCATGGACGCTGAAGAGGCCTCGGGCAAACGCGCCCACGTCACTTCGGACGAGGTATCTCTCCTCGTCTCTGACTCCTCCTCCGCCCCTTCCTCTGACGACGACGGCTTCACGCTGGCGTCAGGGAAGAAAAACATGAGAAAGAAGAAGAAAACTTCTTCTCGTCACAAAATAGCGGCCTCAGTCTCGGTCGCTAGCCCTCCCTCCGCCCCCGCTTCTCAGGCCGCCCGCGCCGCTACCCCCGCCCCGTCCGCCCCACGCGCCTGTCGCGCCGCTACCCCCACCCCGACCGCTAGCCACAGCGCTGACGTCACCCCCTGCGCCCCTTGGAAATCCCCCCCGCCGCCCCCTGTGTTCATTCAGAACAAAGGGAAGTGGACGGACATTTCCAAATGGTGCACCGATCTCAAGATCGGTTTCACCAACGCTAAATCTACCCAACAGGGTATAAAAGTCTTAGTCCCTACGTCGAAAGACTACAGGGAACTAACCCGTTTACTCCGGCAGAGAGGTGTGTCATTTCACACCTACTCCCTCCCGGAAGAACGCCAGACCCGAGTGGTGATCCGCAGGGTCCCAAAAGAGATCCCCGTCACGGACATCAAGGCGGATCTCCAGGCACAGGGCATCCCTGTGTCCGACGTCCACCGGATGCACCGAGCCAGAGGGCAAATTGCATTCGACATGATCCTCGTGGTCTGTCCCGCTGCAGAGGATCAATCTTACCACCCAATTTTCAAGATCAAGGCGATCTGTGGTCTCACAGGCCTTATCATTGAAAAACTCCGTAAGAGCGGCATCGTCGGGCAATGCCACCGCTGCCAGCTCTACGGCCACTCCCAGGCACATTGCCATGCCAAACCCAGGTGCATCAAGTGCCTGGGTGAGCATGGTACGTCTGACTGCCCCCGTCCCAAAGACCGTTCCCTATGCAAGGAACCCCCCAGCTGCGTACTGTGCGGCGAAACAGGGCACCCAGCCAACTACCGTGGCTGCCCTAAGGCCCCCAAATCTTCCTCCTCTAAGTTGGCCAAGCGTGCAGACGCCCGCCAACAGAGGGAATCTCCGCCCCAAAACC
The DNA here is from genome assembly GCA_947507525.1 of Apamea epomidion. Lineage (NCBI taxonomy): Eukaryota > Metazoa > Arthropoda > Insecta > Lepidoptera > Noctuidae > Apamea > Apamea epomidion. The sequence continues at coordinate 20,780,753 of OX382238.1, forward strand.
CCTCGACCCAGCTCCCGGAGCGACTAAGCCCCCACAGGCCTAGTCCCTGGAACATGCTGAACCACCAGAGCGCTTTCCCCGTTCTCGTGACAACCTCACCCTCACCCACCCCTGCAAGGGTGGATCCCCGACTCTGCCCCCCCTCGCTACAATCATATTTAGCGACAAAACCTAAGCCCCCCCACCCCCGCTCCTAAAGCCGCTCCCGCCGCTTTAGCTCCCCCCCCCCTCCCACCACCTCTACCCAGTCAGCGGGTCTTGATCCATTTAATGTGATCAGCAGCACCTTCTTGACTTTCCTCACTCCCCGTGCCAAGCAAATGGCACAGGAGATCACTGCCGCTAAGGCCTCCGGCGACCTCTATCGCATCCAAGCGATATACAACGCGTACCCGGAGATTACGCAAGCCCTCACTTCTTTCATTACAAAACCGTAATGGATAAATCCATAATTACGCGAACGAAACCCCGATCCCTCAAGTTGGCATCTTTCAATGCTAACGGCCTCCGACCACACCGAGATGAGATCGCCACCTTCCTCCGCGATCATCAAATCGACATCTTTCTCGTCCAAGAGACCTTTCTCAAGCCCAACCACCGCAGCCCTGCAATTGCAAACTATCGTCTGGTTCGTAATGACAGGACGAGGTGTCACAAGGGCGGCACTCTAATATATTACAAAAAGGCTCTGTATTGCATCCCTATGGACCCTCCCCCCCTCTCACGACTCGAAGTGTCAATCTGCCGATTAGGCATGACAGGCCACCAGCCGATCACGCTGGTCTCGGCCTACCTTCCTCCCTCTACCGCTCCAGAGAACCCACAGCTTCTGTCTGATGACCTCTCTACCCTTCTTGGCTTGAGTGACTCCGTTATCATAGCGGGGCGGGTGACCTCAACGCTAAACACACTGCTTGGAACAGTGTCACGGTCAACACCCGGAGCAGACAGCTCTTTGACCTCTGCCCCCCCGCTCAATTTCGACGTCATAGGCCCCATGACTCCCACTCACTTTCCCCACGACCCCTCCCACACCCCTGATGTCCTGGACGTAGTGCTTCTGAAGAAAGTCAACCTACGGTTAGACTCTGTAGAAGTAGTACAAGAGCTCACATCAGATCATCGACCAATCATCATTCGGTTGGCCCCTCGCTCTGGTCTCACCGATCCTGACCTACCTCCCCTGACAAAAGTGGTAACGGACTGGAGGAAAGTAAGGGAATGCCTGAAATCCACCACATCCCCCCACCTAGACACCATCCCCGGTCATTTCAGCTCTATCGCAGACACGACGGCCGCGATCGACTCATTCACGGAACACGTACAGTCAGTCATGAACGATTGTTCTAGGGAAATTCTAGTGACGGACGACCGTCGCTGGAAGTTGCCTGACGACGTGCGTGAACTGCTGAATGAGAAGAACGCGGCCGTTCGTGCCTACAGTAGCTTTCCCTGCGACGCTAACAAAGCCCATATGCGTTACTTGCAGCGTGCTGTAAAGTCTCGTTTATCGGAGTGGCGTGAAGCTAGCTGGAATAAGATGCTAAGCGAATTAGAGCCCACCCATCAGGCCTTCTGGGAGCTTCAAAGGAGACTCAAATCCCGCGAAGTAGTCACCGTACCACCCCTGGTCCGCCCTGACAAAACCATCGCTTTCGATGATGATGAAAAGGCCGAGTGCCTGGCCATCAGCCTCGAAGCTCAATGCTCACCCAGCACTCAACCAGTAGACCAAGCTCACCTCTCAGAGGTCGACGCGGAAGTCGAACGTCGAGCCTCCCTCCTGCCCGTCGAAGACCCTGAAAATCCTCTGCCTCCCGTCACTCCAGACGAAGTGCAGGATATCATCAAAGGTCTCATACCCAGAAAAGCCCCCGGTTCGGACGGGATCACCAACAAAGTGATCCAGCTCCTCCCAGCCCCCCTTATATTGTTACTGGCCACCATCTTCAATGGCGCCATGAGCAATAACATTTTCCCACAATCGTGGAAAGAAGCCACAGTCATTGGCATCCATAAGCCCGGAAAGCCCAGGTCTGAACCGACAAGCTACCGTCCCATTAGTCTGCTCAAAGTCCTCGGAAAGATCTACGAGAGGCTTATTTACAAGCGTCTCAGGGTCTATGCCGAATCAAAGGGCATCTTTCCAGACGAGCAATTTGGTTTTCGAACCCAACACTCTTGTGTTCAACAAGTCCACCGCATCACCGAACATATCCACTCAGGATTCCTGCGCGGCATGATGACAGGTGTTATCTACTTCGACATAGCGAAAGCATTCGACAAAGTCTGGCACAATGGCTTATTATTCAAGCTGTACCAACTCGGTGTGCCAGACCGGCTCGTTCTCATCCTACGAGACTTTCTGTCGAACCGCACCTTCCGCTACAAGATCGAAGGAGCGCTCTCATCCCCCCACCCCATCAGAGCAGGAGTCCCCCAGGGCTCTGTACTCGCCCCACTCCTATTCACGCTGTTCACTAGCGATATCCCAAAGGACGCTAAGACCCATCTGGCTCTGTTCGCAGACGACACAGCCATTTATTACACTGGTCGCAGCCACACCCAAATACGGCTTCGTCTCCAAACCGCAGTCAACAAGTTGGCTGCTTGGTTCAGGAAATGGCGTATCGAAGTCAACCCCGACAAGAGTCAGGCGGTTCTCTATTTGAAACCCAGACTCCAACCCACCCCCCCTCCGCCCATCACCATGTTCGGCAAGCCAATCCCGTGGGAAAAGCGAGCCAAATACCTTGGTGTTATCCTTGAACAACACCTCACCTTCTCAGAGCACATAAAGACGGTCCGTTCGCGCGTCGCTTTCGCTCTCGGTTGTCTCCACTCCGTCCTCAATGAAGGCAGCAAGCTGTCACTCAAGTGCAAAATGCGCTTGTATACAGCCTGCATCCGTCCCATAATGACTTACGCTTGCGTAGTCTTTGCTCATACCAAGCCCCGCCACATCCATAGGATGCAAACACTACAGAACCGATTCCTCCGCAAGGCCACAAACTCCCCTTGGTTCGTTCGCAACGAGATCCTCCATATCGATCTCAAGATCCCCACCATCCAGCAGTTCATGAAACGCCTCTCCAAGCGTTTCTTTGACACAGCCGCCAAGCATCGCAACCCTCTGGTTGTCGCGGACGCCAAATACACCCCCTCCAATATCAGTAAGCTTCGCCGTCCAAGGCATGTTCTCGGTGACCCCGATGACCCCATAACCCTCCTCCAGGAGAGCGATAGGGCAACCAGCACAATATACAAAAACAAAAAACCGACATTCCGAACCCGCCACCGGGGTCCATCGCGACGTCCCCAAATAAATTCACCAGCCCGACCCTTCATTGATGAAGAGCCAGCTCGCGTCGTAGCTGAGCTAATAAAGGTAAATTCGCGACCGTAACCTCTGAGTTTGTTTCGGCCTTTCTTCTCAGAGATAGTCTTAGGAAACGCCGTGCTCATCAAAGCACTAAAAATATAATTTCGATCCAGCCTGTCCCTTTGCTGCCCTCTCCCAGCGACGCCCTAAGCCGAGGTTCGTACCCCACAGGGGGTGCCCTTAGCGTGCAGTCGCCTAGTTTTAATTAGTTTTAGCCCTGGCTGGAGGCTTTAAGATTTCTTAAGGCAACCACAGGATAGTCTGGTTAAGTACTCACGACCTCTCAAGGTCAACTACGAGATGCCATATATAAAAAAAATATAAAAAAAAGTAGTCTGCACATTCGCTCCGGAGCAGTCACACCGAACGGACCTAAGTTAAGTACCTTATCTTGTTGGTTAACTTTATGTGAATTTTTGTAAATATTTTCTAATAAATTATTGATGTATGATTTATGTGTATACTTCAACTAATGTGTATTTCTATGTCTATAAAATAAATGGCGAGACTAAACTGCTTGTGTACCTATTAAATAAATAGATGTTTTGCCCCTTTGTACGTCTATTATTTTTAGCTCTTCCAAATATAATAATCTTTCACATGCACTAAATTCATTTAGAATAGAATAGAATAGAATAGAATATTTATTTGCGTAAAACATGGTAAACGTGGTTTAATTTTTACGTTATTTTAATATTATAGCATAAATTGTTAATGTCCATAAACAGGTGAAGACACTGACTCCTGTAACACAGGTACCACCTAGCACAGGAGTCAGGGCTTCAAATTAAAATGTAACACCTTTATTTATGTCAATAAAACTTTATTATTATTATTAGTTATAATGGTTTGAAAAAATACAGGTTTGATACTCCTTTCCCAGAGTATGTCAAAAATTATTCAAAAAGATTTGTGTTTTTGCTAAATCAAAATTTTTAGGCGATACAATTAAAAATTCTAATAATAAAGTAAAAATCACTTGGAAAATTATTAACAATGAAACGGGTAAATCAGTTAAACAAGAAAAACAACTTGAGATTATTGTCGACAACAAATGAGTTAATAATGCAGCTGCCGTAGCTGAGGCATTTAATGAGTTTTTTGCCAACATACCGGTAACTACGACTCGCTCCTTAAATTCGTCCATAATCCGTCTAAACCTTAAAATACTTTTGCATAGTAGTGTACCTAAATGTGTCCTTTATTTAGTTTCGAACATGTAACCCCGCGTGATGTAGTTAATATTTTTAATACACTGAAGTCTAAAAACACCGGTGATTATTGGGGCATCTCCATTAAACTTTTAAGTAATATAATAGACATCGTAGCCCTCTATCTAGCTGTTACTTTTAATAAATGTGTTGATTTAGGAACTTTTCCTGACCTCATGAAGAGTAGTAGTCATACCATTATTTAAATCAGGTAATGAGAATGACGTTGGCAATTTCAGGCCTATTTCTATGTTACCTGCATTTAGCAAAAGATTTGAAAAGCTAATATTCAAGAAGTTGCTAAGACATTTTAATTTAAATAGCCTCCTCCATAATGAGTAATATGGCTTTACAAAAGGTCGTTCAACTACAGTGCGGGTGTTGCTCTGCTGAGACACATATTTGACGCATTGGGAGAAATCGCAAAACGCTATTGGAGTTTTCTGTGATCTCTCCAAAACCTTTGATTGCGTGCACCATGACACGCTTTTGCGTAAGTTACGTCATTACGGTGTCCAAAACGAAGCTCTCAACGTAATAATTTCTTATTTACATAATAGGGTCCAATGTGTAGATGTTAATGGCGTGAAATCTTCCGGGGTACCGGTTCAGTTAGGTGTTCCGCAAGGCTCAACACTGGGTCCATTCTTGTTCTTAGTATATATCAATGATTCACCATTCCATTTGAAGGGTATCTGTGACGTTGTACTGTTTGCAGATGATAACTCTCTTATTTTTAAAGTAGACAGGAATAGACAAGATTTTGACGACGTAAACAGAGCACTCTCAATAGTTACAGATTGGTTTACGTCAAATAACCTAGTTCTCAATGCCAAATCAAATCATTTATTCATTTGCAAACATGGGTAATTAGTATACATATAGATGTTTTATTTTTATAATAGTGCTCCATGTTCTACCGTCACCGCCCAGAAAACGAAATGTGTAAAGTTCGCCTTACCGAATGTTAGAAATCTAGGACTCAACATCGTCGTAGATAAAGAGGTGCTTGAAACTGTAGGCTCGGAAATTTTTCTAGGACTAACAGTAGATGCCAAACTTCAGTCGGGACCTTATCAAGTCTAGCAGAAAGGCTCAGTTCGGCTGCTTACGCCATCAGGAAAGTAAGACAATACACTGACGTTGATACAGCTCGTTTAGTCTATTTTAGTTATTTTCACAGCGTTATGTCCTACGGTATTCTGCTGCGGGGCAAAGCCGCTGATATATAAAATATATTTGTCCTTCAAAAACGAGCTGTTCGAGCAATTTACCAGCTAGATGCCAGAGTTTCTCTAAGAGATTTTTTTAAAGATAATGGTATTCTCACGGTTGCATCACAATTCATCTTCGCCAACATCTTATATATTAGGCAAAATTTACACTTGTACACTAAAAACAGTGATATTCACAGTGTTAACACTAGAAATAAGGACAAGCTACGTGCCCCCTTTCACCGGCTTCATAACTCATTTGTTGGGCTTGGTATAACCTTTTATAACAAGATTCTACTTTGCTAGACTTTCCTTTTAATGGGTTTAAAGCTCAAGTAAAATCCAACCTTTGTTCAAATGCATACTATTCCATCAACGACTACTTACACGATAAGAATAGTTGGTCGCCCTAATTATGTAACTCAAGACAATGTTCATGTTCTTTCTCCAGAATTAGCTTACTGGCAGGTTATTGTTATCAGTAGTAACATATTTATTTTATTTTATTTTGTTGCCTCTTACGGCAAGCTGACATAAGCCCAAAGGACAGGTGGTTTGGTATTAATACATAAAGAAACAACAAACTATCTCAAACACCTGAAGGATATTTTTGAAAATTATGAAACTCACAACGACAACTAAGTGACCGCTTGTTTGAGGCTGGGGAACTACTGGATTTGGTGAAGAACAATGCTGAAAGGTATGACTCTGACTAATGATCTTTCAAGCAGCTGTGCCAACCAACCACCACCTCTTCAGCCTCAGCCTGACTTGTCCCCTCCAGTATTGGCTCTTTCAGCAGACACCTCACAGATAAAGAAATCAATATTCTTTTCTGACGAGTTAGGTTTCTGGCTTTGGAACAATTTTACTCAATTACCTTAGCCATAGTTTTACCAACCATAGTTATTATAACATAAGTTTTAACCAGATGGTTAAAAGAATTGCCAACACAAACCTAGATAAATATTCTACTATGATTTTGCTAATAGGTAATAGCACTGGTATTACCAGAAAGGACATAGTGGATTGTGTAAACACCTTATTAAATTTAAAAATAGGAAAGCTAATGTTGTGTGCATTTCCTTACTCTTATACTTTATCAGATAAAGAAAATAATTACATTTTTAAGTTGAATAATACTATTCACAAGCTGACATGTTGTCATAGTGACAAATTATTGTATTTTGACACTAACAAGTTTGTTAGTGGTTTTAAGACTAAACTCAGAGAACTTTATCTCTGTCTGGGGAATGTAGACAACTGATTGCTATGTTGATAGCATATAATATTAACGAGGTTATAGCTAATATAACAAACTCTAGTATTAGTGACAAATCGGTGTTGCATAGTTATACTAACAACATTGTGATTGATTATGGATCGTCATATTGTACGAAGGAGGGTCCACCTACAATGCCGACATCCTTGGAGGCCACTACCAGTCAGATAGGGTATTTCCCTCCCGCTGGAACTTATACAGGCAATCTAGACTCTCCAGTTGTAGTTGTGGAGGTATCTCCTGATAATAATTTAAACTAATCAGTGAGACAACAGAAGTTATCCCTTCAAATAACCAATTATTATTACAGAATAATAAAAAGGTATCTTCTGGCAATATAATTAATAATAATAAGAAACTAAAGGGTGTGCAACATATTTTAAAATTATTTAATCAAAATATCCAAGGTTGCGCTTCCAAATTACTGGAAATAGAATTGTTTTTGGAAAACACCAAGTTTGATGTCATTTGTTTAACAGAGCATTGGTTGAAAGATTATCAAGTAATGTCAATAAATTATGGAAATTATAGTGTAGTAAGCCATTTCAGCCGAAAACGTATGATACATGGCGGGTCATTAATATTACTTAAAAATTCTATTAAATCTAAAGAACGAAAAGACATCATCGGGCTGTCTGTTGAACACATCATTGAATTGTCCTGTGTTGAGCTCGATAAGCATGTATGCGTATACAGACCTCCTAGTTACCAGAATCTATCTGTGTTTGATTCCGTAATGGAAGAGGTGTTAAAGAAACTTAGTACTAGTAGTAAGTCAGTAATCGTATGTGGAGATTTTAATATTAATTTATTGGAAAATAACTCGAATACTGTCAGATTATTGAGTCTTTTTGGGTCATTTGATTTGACAAATGTGTTTATGGAACCAACCCGAGTGACAGCTTCTTCTGCCACTTGTATAGATAATATTTTTTGTAATTGCGATTACTTACACAAACAAATTGTAAATAAGTTGCCATCTGACCACAGTGGACAAATAATAACATTTAGCTCCTACATGCCTTTACAAAAAATTTAAATAAGGTTTAGGCCAATTACATGTAAAAATTTAGAAAAATTAAATAATTTTTTGGCCAGTAAATTATGTGATCAGAGTTTTAATAATATAGATGACCCCAATGAGTTCTACGCCGAGTTCTTCTCACTATTAAACGCGCAATTTTATGACACTTTTCCACTGAAAACTAAAAGTATTTACACAAAGTTTTTATTCAGTGACTGGGCTACTCCAGGTATTCGTAAAAGCAGGGAAAAACTTTTTGAAAGTTATGGCTTAAAGCAACATATGAAAAATACAAACTATCATCAGTATGTTGCAAAATATTCAAAAACTTTTAAAAGGGTGTGCCAAAGAGCTAAAGCTCTTTATACAAGCAATAAAATAAAATCAGCTGATGATAAAATAAAAACTACCTGGCAAATAATAAATAATGAAACAGGTAGGAAAAAACAGCGAAATAGTGAATTTAATTTAGAGACTGCACATGGATGGCCCCATCAATTCGTATGTAGAAATGGCTCAGGAATTTGAAAACTTCTTTGCTAATATTCCCCTTAATCTACTGAAGCTTTAAATTCTTTCCCCACGCTTTCTGCTGCCTTACTTAAAAGGAATGTAAAGGCATGCCCTTCGGAGCTTAGGTTTCAGCATACAAACCCCCAGGCTGTTATAAGAGCTTTTAAAGATCTTAAAATTAAATCAACAGAAGATCTCTGGGGTATGTCTGTAAAAGTATGTATATCTCTCATCGAAACCATTGCGCCCTATTTAGCTTTCATATTTAACGCCAGTGTTGACCATAGAGTCTTTCCGGATCTTATGAAACATAGTAAAGTAGTACCATTGTTCAAATCCGGTGATAGTAAAGAACCCAACAATTATAGACCTGTGTCAATTCTGCCAGTTCTCAGTAAGGTGTTTGAAAATTTGATACTCAATCAAATGTTACGTCACTTTAATAAGAATTACATCTTTCATGAACACCAGTACGGCTTCACCAAAGGGCGTTGTACCACTGACGCCGGTGTTACCCTAATGAAGAACATTTTTAACGCCTGGGAAGAAGCACAAGATGCTATTGGAATCTTTTGCGATCTCTCTAAGGCGTTCGATTGCGTAAACCATGAAACACTTCTGATGAAACTCGAGCACTATGGGATTAGGAAAACAGCACTTGACTTGTTAAGATCATACCTGAAAGATAGAAAGGTTAAAATCCAAGTAAATGGCGTAAACTCATTGGGTTCTGAAATGACAATGGGCGTTCCTCAAGGTTCGATATTGGGTCCATTCCTCTTTTTAGTTTATATTAATGATTTACCCCAATTACTTCAAAATCAACCGAAGATGGTGTTATTTGCAGATGACACATCATTGATCTTTAAAATAGATCGACGGTCACAAAATCTTGACGACGTGAATAACTCTATTCTTCAGGTCCAAGATTGGTTTACGGTAAATAATTAATAATAATAAATAATAAAAATGTTTATTTCAATTAACATAGTTAGTTTGCATTATATGATTGGAGACTTCTTTTAAGCAAGGAAATGCTTGTGTTAGGAGACCCCGCTCTTCCACTTATCATTGTCCAAAAAATATATTGAATTGAAAAACATGTATTTAGAAAAGAGCATGCAAGTAGATTTAAGTAGATTTAATAATAATTTAAACTTACTAATTTAAAATAATTTAGTAGATACTTACTGAAAAAAAACCAAATGCATTAGATTTAAATTACCTAATGTTAGAAGTAGCGAATGTGACATCATATTGAATGGCCAAAAATTAGAATGTGTTAATCAGACAGTTTTCCTAGGAATCACGCTAGACGAGAAATTACTATGGGGACCTCATATAACAGCTATTGCGGGGCGGCTAAGCTCGGCCGCATATGCTGTTAGAAAGATAAGACAATTAACAGATGAAGAAACCGCGCGTTTGGTCTATTTTAGTTACTTCCACAGTATTATGTCATATGGCATTTTACTGTGGGGTCGGGCTGCTGAAATTGAATCCATTTTTATTTTGCAAAAGAGAGCTTTCAGAGCCATTTACAATCTACGTCGCCGCGAATCTCTTAGGGAACTATTTAAAAGGGTTAATATTATGACGGTACCTTGCCAATTCATTTATGAAATATTATGTATGTAAGAAAAAATCAACATCTTTTTAATAAAATAAGTGATAGACATAATTTTAATACTAGAAATAAAGATAAATTAGATCAACCTTTTTTCAGATTATCTAAAGTACATACATCTTTTATGGGGTACTGTGTTAAATGTTACAACAAAATACCTTGTGAAATATTGCAATTAAATGAAAGAAAATTTAAAACTTATATTAAAATTACACTTTGTAAGCAAGGATATTACAAATTAGAGGATTATATCCAAGATAAGAATGCTTGGAAACATGCTGGTCCTGCTCCATAGGAAATCAAACTGGTTGCTAATGTAATTGTATAATTTATTCTTTTTTTTTTCTATAACATTGATTTACATTCTGTAATTACTTGAGGTCACACCCGGACTTATTAATACTTATTTATTTATGAAAATCGTCTACTTCTGGAATGTTTGTGAATATGTGAGCACCATGTATCTATCACAAAGTTAATTTATATGTCATGGTTTCATTTTAATTCTTTTACCTATTGTGGTATAGTAATTTTATCTTTAAGTGCATCGTCTTCACATATAATTATATAATTAATGTATGCAAAATATTGTAAAACATTTTAAAAGAGTAACGGTGGAGTTTCTTGCCCATTCTTCTCCATACGAAAACTACCTTTTGGAAGGGGCGACTAGAATCAATTTTATTTTTATTTTATTTTTGACGTTCAAAAGTGCCTTTTATGTGCCTATTTGAAATAAATGATTTGACTTTGACTTTGACACCGTATATTTACATAAATAAATCTAAAGCAATAAACGGTGAACCTTAAAAAACTAATTTACCTTATCGTTAACAAATTAAGTAGGTGTAGTTATAGAACTATGTATTATTATTGCCAGCCAGCTAAAATTTCAGCAGAAAGAGGTAGGTTCGTGGGGAGTTGGAGATAAACCTAGTACTGTACTGTTTTAAACGTTTAAACTAAATAATATTAAATTCAAATTTAAGGTATACTTACCGACTTCGATGGTCCTAGTTTATCATTTGTGACTTCAAGTGTCAGCTATGTGAACAGAACCCAGCAATGCATAAATATGTAAGCTGTCACGCCCTTTATGCTTGGAGGGTTTTATTTAGGTAGTAAGTTTTTATTTACATTTTAATTTTAACTAATTATTTTTTAGCTTGAATATGTATAGTTTTTATTATATTTGTTGGTATCTTGGCGTGGCTAGCTGACATATGTATGGCAAATAATTTAATTTTATGTTCTGTGCCTTGTAATGTTAATTACTTAACACCTAGTATTGTATACAATCAAGTATCAAGTATTTTCCTAACTAAACAGACAGCCGTGCTGCTGGGGAGTGTGTTGCGCCACTTCTTCCCAGCTATAGCACTAGGAAGTGGTGAAGGGTGGGCGTTTTTGGGGGACCATCTTTTGTAATTTTGACGTTCGAAAAGTGCTGATTCTCAGCCTAATTTGAATAAATGACTTTTGATTTTGATTTTTTGATACAACCTGCTACATATTTTTTTTGCGTTAAACATAAATCCTCAGTTTTCAATCCAAATTACTTCATGTGACACATATTTGACCATAGTAATACTCATAGAAACCATTTCAAACCCAAAAATGACAACTTAAACTTCGAAGCTCTAAAGTCTTCTAGACGCGATTTTTGATCCAATGTGCGTCGTGGCATTAGGTACGACCTCAAACGGATCACTCTTTCCATGGTAAGCTTTTATTACCTATCAATAATTATTCTCAACTCATAATCACTATGGCTAAGAGAAGTAACAAGTGGCGCGTTACAGCGGCACCGTGGCGCCTACTTCGATAGTTCGACACGGATGCTCATATTTCGCTTTCTCGCTCTCTGAAAGGCACTTTTTCGAGTAGAAAATAAGTTCTATATAATTATCTAAACTTGAAATGTTTTATATAGCCTCAAGTGGCGGTGTGGAGCCACCGTTACCGTAGTAACATTATGGTGATGCACGGTGTCACTCACCCGTAATGACTATGCACTGGCTCTCGTTCCTGTCGCGCACCCACCGGTACGCCGTCGCCGTGATCGCGTACCTGCAAACCAGAACGAGTTAGCGAAGAGAGCCAGTAGCGAACATTACGTCGCGGTAGGTTACCGAGTACTGACAGGTGCGGCGGCAGCTGGTAGGGCGGGCGCGCCAGGTACGCGCGCACCAGCTCGGCCGAGTACAGCGGCAGCGCGCGGCACGGGTTCACCGACACCAGCGCGTTGCCCACGTACGTCTGCAAGCACAAGAGACCCCCGTCAGCATCGCCCCGCGTCGCGCACGCGGCGCCGGCGCGCTCTCCGCTACTCACGTATATAATGTCACGTTTGTAGCGGACGTGCAGGTTGTGCAGGAACGTGTCCTCGGACAGCGGCGCCAGCAGTACCGCGTCGGGGTGCCCCGCGCCCTCGCCCTCCGCCATGACGGCGCGGCGCCCGTCACCGACCCGCACACACGTGAACCATATGCGCCATCACCAACACACACGTCTCCCCTAATAACAAACATACAATTAATCACACCAGTGGTGATGGGCGTACCGCGAGAGGCAGGGGCAGGCAGACTGCTTGCCAAGCATACCTTTAGTTGTTACAGCGAATAGTCGAATACCGATTAAATGCCATTGCCTATGGTGAATAGTCGAATAACTCGGCATTATTATTCAACATAAAAAATAATTAATTTGTTATCAAATAATAATATCACGCTTGTAGTAGTCTTGAACTTACCAATCATTTATTTGTTACTGTAATCTAAAACCCTTTTGGGCTTTAAATAATACTTCATTAAAAAGCCTAACTAATTAACTTCAATTCAAATTTTTTTGTTCATTAAGGTGGATGCTCCAAGGTAGCCCGCGAAATTCAAATTTTCCTACGTTTTTTGCAATTTGCTGGTCAGTACCTACTAAGTTGTATGTTGATTAAAATATGATTCGCGGCCGTAACAAATATGTATTTACAGAATTATAATCATTAAAGTCATCAACACAACTCTCTAAGATCAAGTAATCCTACTGAATGACTATTTCATCAAATCTTGACATTTTAGGATTATGCTAACTTAACAAGTTGTATTACTGATTCTAATGATTATAATTCTGTAAATACATATTTTTTACGGCCGCCAATCATATTTTAATCAACGTACAACTTAGTACTGACCAGCAAATTGCAAAAAACGTAAGAAAATTTGAATTTCGCGGGCTACCTTGGAGCATCCACCTTAATTTCTTTCCACTTCTAAAACATGGAACAGAGGGCCTGCTGAGTGTATATAATAGTAGGCTTGGCATATATTCTGCTCATTACAATGTCTTGTTATTGCATACATTGTTGGTAAGTATTAAAGACTTAATATTCTACATTCAACTGTATCTCTGTCTGTCTGTATGTTACCTTTTCACACCTAAACCACCTAATGGATTTTGATAAAATTTAGCAAAGACACAAATGGCATTCTGAGAAAGGTCATGGGCTACTTTTTGTCTGGAAAATAATCCTAATCCAGTCCCCTGAGTGGAGGGAGTGGGCTGAGTGATATAGGGGATAAACTTTTGTATGGAAACACACACACACACACATTTCCTAAGTTAGTTAATTCAAATTTATGCTTTTGGTAAGAAATTAAAAATTATGTGTTTCAGCAGTTTTGTAAAATCACTCCCCCATTAAAATAGAGGAATAGTTATTGATTGGATTACTAGCTATTTATCTAACCGTCAACAAAAAGTAGAAATAAGCTCAATAAATGAAAATAACGACTCCACATCATATAGTTCTAAATATAGTCAAACCAAGTCACAAGTACCCCAAGCAAGCATACTTGGCCCATTACTTTTCCTCATTTACATTAACGATTTACCTACAACTTTACAACAACAGTGCATACTTTTTGCTGACGACATATCAGTAATTGTAACAGATAATAGTAAATCAGAAACCAGTCACGAAAAATCCTTATTGAAACAGTAAACCAATTGTTAAAATGGCTCAAAAACAATTAACTCTGTGCAAATATAAATCCAAACCAAATACATAAATTTTCAAAATTACAATTCAAAACCAAAACCATTGAAAGTTAATTGTCAAGGACAAGAAATTGACGAAGTTAGTGAGTACAAATTTCTTGGACTTATCCTAGACCAGCATTGTAACTGGAAATTACATATAGGGCACATCTGCAAGAAATTAAATCAGTTTGTATTTGGCCTTAAATGTTTAAGACGTACCGCGAGTGAAGCAGTTGCACTTACTGCTTACCACGGGTATGTTTCCTCTTTTCTCAGGTATGGACTCTTACCCTGGGGGAACTAGACAAACGCAAATGAAGCTTTTCTAGTGCAGAAAAAATGCCTAAGAGCAATAAATCTGCGGTATCAGTCCATTAACATCCTGCAGACCTCTATTTAAAAAATTAAGACTTTTAACACTAACAGGTCTTCTCATAATGCAAGCTGGTGTATTTGTAAAAGAGCATTCAACATTTTTTATAGCATGCAACTTGCATTTGAAATGTACTCGTCGAGACCCAACACCATCCATTCCATCACATCAAAGCACATTGTGCCATAAAAATAGCTTTATCACAGCAATTAAAATATTTAACAATATTCCAAAAAAAATAAGCGAACTCCCTCTTAAATACTTCAAATACAAACTATACAGGGTGTTATTGACAGCCCTCCATAAACACACAGGATTGATTCAGCTCCTTATTCGGAATCATATCCCAATGGATATTTTCTCAAGAAAAAAAAAAATATATTATGCCGTTTTTTCTGCTGATATTCCTTTATTTCAATGTAAAATTACATTCTCTGTATGCAACACTCCATTTATGTAAATAAAACAGCTGAATTAAAAAAAACAGCAATGGATGTTGAAATACTCTAAAACGAACGACGCTTGAAATCAGCTGTTCACTTTACTTTGCCTAGCTACAGTACATCGAACTCGCCGCATGCTACTCTTCCCTCCTAACCAATAGAGAGAGAGTAAATTTGCACGATTGTATTAAGCCACGATTGCAGTGTTGCCAAGTTATTAGACCTTAATAAAAAAATTATATATATTTTATAAATTAGACCTTTTGTGAGCAAAAATTTTAGAACAAATTTGGTTCACCTTAAACCTAAGAACCTCTTTTATAAGTTAAGATTACAGATTTGCATTTATCAATTATGCAAATCTTTTTATGCACCTAATTTTAAACGAAAACTGCACTTAATGTGCCCTTGAGTATTTGTGGCACGTATCTTATTAATTAATTAATTCTTTATTCAAGTGATCACTGGAACCAGTATCTAAGCCACCCAAGGGGGTTTTACATGGCTTTACAACAGCTACCTATTGATAGTAGAGTCGGGAATCGAACCTATGCCCTCTGCAATGGCAGCCTAACCTTACACGGGACTTGCACTACTCATACTTTACTTAACATAACATTTAAATTAGATTGACAAATTAATCGTTTCAGTCCGCCACGAAAAATGACAGCTAACTTTAATCCATTTATGATTAAATGATTAAAAGTAGCGCAAAAACAAAAATTTTGCACAAGATTTCGTGCGAAATTTTCGTGTAGTTGGCAACATTTGTCGTCGCATCGCGAGCAGCATCCAATTTACTGGCACTGGCCACTGGCAGTATCGCTCGCTATTGTGCGTAAGCGCATGTCGATTCGGTTCGCCCGTGCAGTCGCGTTGTGACACGTTCGGTTCGTGTGTGTTACGTTCGTAAATTTTTTGTTGTTGTGTTGTGAAAAATGGCTACATTTAGTGCGCGTGAGTATGGAGAAATGATGATGTGCTACGGGGAAGCTCGGGGAAATGCTAGGGAAGCCCTCCGAATTTACATTGATAGGTATCCCGACCGTCGGCATCCATCAGACTCCCGGATAATTACCAATGCCTATCAACGAGTGCTAGATAACCAGCCCATAGTTCCCAATCAGGAAGTAGCCGGAAGAACACTTCGCGGTGTAATTACAGAAAGGGTTTTAGTCTTGGTCCGTCGAAATCCACGCCTAGGAACACGCACTGCAGCTCGATTATTGCGGCGGAATCATGGAGCCCGCGTCTCACACTTCTTCGTGCATAAAACGCTGCTAAGGGATCGGCAACGGCCTTATGTAATACATAGGGTCCAAGCCCTATTGCCTCGTGATCGTGATCATCGAGTAGCGTATTGCCGGTGGTTGCGAGCTGAACACGATCGAAATCATAATTTTATCGCCCATGTGATATGGACCGACGAGTCGACTTTTACGCGCAACGGTATGTGGAATCGTCGAAATGCGCATTACTGGTCGCAATCGAATCCATTCGAGATCCAAGAGACCGGACATCAAACGCGTTGGTCGGTAAACGTCTGGGCAGGAATTTATGGTAATAAAATCCTAGGGCCTGTGTTTCTTCCCGCGCGCATGAACGGAGCACGCTATCTCGATTTTCTTCGCGTTAACCTAGAAAGAGAGCTGGAGACCCTCCGTGACGAGCTGGACGAGGAATGGGAAGCCTTGGAGGATTTACCACTTGCGCACTTGCCAATGATTTGGTTCCAGCACGACGACGGCGCTCCTCCGCACATAACGCTCCCAGTGCGTTCGCATTTAGACGCCACCTTTCCGAATCGCTAGCTTGGCAGATTTGGACCGCAACCCTGGCCAGCCCGCTCGCCCGACCTTACACCTTTAGACTTCTTTTTGTGGGGCTACGTAAAGGAAAAAGTGTTTGTGAGTGCATGTGCAAGTGAGGAGGAAATGCGAGAACGCATCACGAACGTATTTCAGCAGCTACGCTACAGTTGCAATGAGGATCCCACCTTGCTGCCCGCTTACACGCGGAGACCCTGCGCCGTGCCAATGTGTGTGAACACCTCGGTGGAGGTCACTTCGAGCCGTATCTCATACGACCGGAGCGATTCTAAAGTAGAATTATTTTCTTTAACTTATTTTTTTTATCTGTGTACGTGTTTTACTGTGTACGTGTGTGTACTCGTTGTCACTCGTTTCAATGTAACGTAACGTAACGTAATAAAAGACGCGGCCCAGGTGCGCCGGGGAGCACGCGGGGGGCGGGGGCAGCCTCGCTCAAGCTCGCTGCGCTGCCGTCCGCTACGTGCGTTTTGCCACGGTAACGATACATTGCGTGTGAGGTAATAAAACAAATCTAGTTGTTTGGATTCCCTTAATGTTCCTGAAAGAATTTCATGTACCGGTCATCTTAATATGATGTACTGAAGCCACCCTATCAGTTTGCGGAGGGCTGTCAAAAACACCCTGTATAAATGGCTTATTGGTAATTGTTTTTATAGTGTGAAAGAATTTATTGATAAAAAAGTAACAGATAAATATGGTTACTAATTTTCATTATAATTATTACCTATTTTTTGTAAATACCTATTATTGTTAAGAAAGCACTAAAGTTATTAGACATGTCGGAATAATGTATCCTTTGAATTTTTTCCATGTAACGTGTTTAATTATTTATATGCCAGTCCTTGGCGAAACATGTAAGATCATAATTCTATATAGAAGACCTTACTGTACCATGTTTTAAAGCAAATAAATATATTCTATTTTATTCTAGATGCTACAAAGGTTTATAAATAGTATAAAATAAAGTTGCTTTTCATGTGTCTGTGTGACCGGTCTTCTAAACTACACAAGGGATTTTGATGCAGTTTTCAAGATCATTTTACTGAGAGAATTTATTTCGGAAGGTCTGTGTGTATACATAAATATTTACAATAAAAACAGAAATCTATGTTTTAACAGTAGTTGTATCAATTCTAGAATTTTTTAAATTAATGAGTAGATAATTTGCAGCATGAATTTGGTCAGAGTCGTTTATGTTAGACAGAATATTCATTTGCTGGAATCCTGCTCTTGGTGTCATGACACCAACCAAAATGTTTAGAAACAAAATAACAATTACAACATTACATGCCCAATATAAAGAGATGTTATAGAGGACTTATTTTTAAACTTTTAGATGAATTAAAATAATAATGAAATTCTTTTTCGCAACATATCACGAAATACTTACTGACTAAATTTAAATGCAAACTAAAATTTATAGTTATTCGAGCTCCAGGACTTACCTTGACATAAATATCCCAGATAAATATTTAGTTCTTAACACTTTATTCTAAATACTGTAAACATTTTATTTAGAAAAAAATATATTCAACAAATTCGTTTCCCAGTCACCACTTGCTTGCATTTTCCATAAAATGCACAATATCAATCTCAATGAACTAATGCCTTCAGCAGTTCCTAGAGCACCTATTTAAATAATTTGAAGATATGATAGGACATGACTTAGCGATTCCAAATAAATTCATCCAATTTCACTATAGGAAACGTTTAATTTTTTGACGTTTTATCGGTAGAGTACAATCCACAGACTAAGTAGGTACAATTACAGAATTCATAGACTAGCTTTTTGGGTTGGGAAATGTTTTGATGTTGCAATAGCAAAATTTGTAACTCTTGTCATAAACCATAAGTCAATGTCAATATGCTAGTGTACACTTAGCCGGCGATTTAAAAATCTCACGTCCACACACAGACTTGGACATCTCTAGCGAATAATCGACAGCCAAAATCACTGACCAATAAAAAACATGTACGCTGGACTTCATAGTATCGATAACAAAATTGATATTCGCCATTTTGGCGCTGACAGCAACGTGAGCGTCAGTGGAACTAATATTTTTGATAGCGAGTTTTACAAAATGCGCAAACTCTCATGATAATCTTCATCATCGTTCATCATTCATAAATTCCATGGAAATATCTTGTACTAATAGCACAAAAAAAATGCATTCGTACAATACTTACCATGGCATGGTCTGAATCATGTAGACCAGTGCTTAAATCAGACAAACTTCTTACCGTTCCTTGCATTTACGTCGAAATTGAAATCGCAAAATTTGTTAATTCTAAACTATATAATTTTAACAAATGAAAAGATGCACAGTATTTATTAAAAAAAACCGATCAAGTGCGTGTCGGGCCACGCGCAGTGTAGGGTTCCGTAGTTTTTATAACAGTCAAGTGCGGGTCGTATTCGCTGACTGATAGTTTCGTACCATGCTCGACTTCCTATACAAATCCTCACCTCATCTGACAATTTTGCACGGAAAGCTTTAATTTTTTTTTTTGAGATTTTGAGAAGACTTGTCATAGCCGGTGTAGCAACTGCTTTTTTTTATAAGACTTATTCAGGAATGAAACAATAGCGCGATACAACTGACGCTTAGCGCCATCTATCGACATTTCTATGGAGTTGTTCGAAATTTTCGAGTCTAATACAATTGGTCGACTATTACTCGTAAACTTGTAAAGCCCACTTGTGTGTGAGAGTTTTCCTTTAAACTTCATTATATATAGGTACTTACTACTGCCGTGACATTTGAATTTCTAACTAGAACCATTTAGTTGGTAGAGGGGGGGACACTTGACTCTAACGAAAATTGGTACTTTAAAGCTTGATAAGTCACGAACGGTTTACTTAATCAAAAAACGGTCTTCCCAAACCCCTAATATTTTTGAAAGGCCTATCCAACGATATACCACACTATGCGAAGGACGAAAAAAACAAATTAAAATCCCCACTTTAGATGTAGTACACTAAATAATTGTTTTTTTTTTCAAATTTTTATTTTACCACTTTTTCGGCGTCATTAACGTGTATACTCATGCCAAATTACAACTTTCTAGTACCAATAGTTTTTGAGCTAAGCCGCAGACAGACAGACAGACAGTCGACATGGCGAAACTATAAGGGTTCCTTGTTGACTACGGAACCCTACAAATCCCTGTACCTAGGATAGAATAATTCAGGCGCAGCTGCGTGTATATGTCGCCAGTTATATAATACTTATAACTTATTAGTTACCTACTTATTTGGATAACAGAACTACCTACCTTACAAAAAGTCCTGTGTGGTTTTGAAAAAATGGTTGATATCGCATAGTTTTTGTTCTGTCAGCGAATTTCTGTAAAAAAAAAATTTCAGTCCTATCACTTCAATTGTAATATTTTTTAAATTATTTATGTTTGATGGCCATTTGCGGCAATGTGTCAATTTTAGTTCCAGAGACGCTCGAGCGGGGCGCTTTGAATCGGCACAAAAAAGAACTGTCATTTCGTATAGTATAATTAGTCCAGCGTACTAGCATAATAGAGGTCAGTGGTCGAAATCCATTATTTCGGCTATGCGCTTGTCTGTCTCTCTAACCGACTAATCTGGGTAAGCTGTGATAAGCGCATACCGCGCGTTTGACTTTAGGTGGTTATCTTCTTCCTGACATTATCTACGGTGGCACTCGGCTCAATTTTTTAGTATATTGCAGCTTTAATATAGCTTCTAGTCTTTTATACTTATTTGTGTCTTGTAATGTTAATTACTTAACATAGGTACCTAGTATTGTATACAATCAAGTATTTTCTAACTGAACAGACAGCTGTGCTGCTGGGGAGTTTGTTGCGCCACTTCTTCTTCCCAGCGACAGCACTAGGAAGTGGTGAAGGGCGGGCGTTTTTGGGGGACTGTCTTTTGTAATTTTGACGTTCGAAAAGTGCTGATTCTCAGCCTAATTTAAATAAAGTGCAGGCCACACCGCCAGCTGGCGGGCGGGCGGGCGAGCCGAGCGAGGCATCGTTTCACATCTTTTCATACTTCGGTAGCTTATCTCTGTAGTTCGCAGTGTGAACCCAAGTATGAAAAGATGTGAAACGATGCCTCGCTCGGCTCGCCCGCCCGCCCGCCAGCTGGCGGTGTGGCCTGCGCTTTAATGACTTTTGATTTTGATTTTGTGTAACCATTATTTTTGGGGTTCCACAAAGCGGGATAGGTGTTATACATAATCGTACATAATCGAGTTTCATACATAATCGGGTTTCCAACATAAATATAAATTCCTTTTCGACTTCTAAATTATTTAACGCTTATATTGCTGGTGGCGCCGGCGCGTCGAGCGGTGGCGCCGAGAACATGCGCGCTTCCATAGCTGTTCAGTCATGACTTATTAACTGCATTATTGAAGACAAAAATCAAAATATTTATATATTCGATGTCAGTCAATCACGCGTGGCCATGTACAGACGCCAGCACATCAAGCTAATACATCATCATCTTCCTGCCCTTATCCCATGTTACTTGGGGTCGGCGCAACACGTTTTCTTCTTCCATTCTCCCCTGTCAACCGTCACCCTATCATTCACTCCCTTCTCTTTCATATCATTCCTCACACAATCCATCCATCTTTTCTTCGGCCTTCCTCTCCCTCTCCATCCATCAACAACATCACATCAAGCTACTACAATCTGTCAAATTTCATGAATAGATTTTCAGCACATCAACTACCTGAAACTGTCAAATTTTCCCGATCAACCTTGAACCTAATGCTTTAGCAATAAAGTTGAAAATCTATTAAAGAAATTTGACAGATTGTAGTAGCTTGATGTGCTGGGGTCTGTACTTACACACTCTACCAAGCGTCCGTCAGACTACATGGCGACAGTCATTCATTTATCATCAGATTGAGTCTATAATGGCCACCTATGTCTGTTTGATAAACACCTCGATGCGGACTTTTACTTATGCTCTTGTGATGGATTTTTTAAACAGTTGCGAGTCCCCAGTACCACGTACTCTGGCCGCACTCACCAAACATAATCTCTTGAACTTTAATCCAGCAAACGATCTGTTTGCGGACGAATGGACGAAGATTTTGTTGGCATGTCAGAAGTCCTGTGAGAGAAATCTAAGAAACTGTTTTAACTTTTTACTTGATGATTTTATATTTTATCTACATACGAACTGTGTCTTTAATTTCTGTAATTGGTTTTAAGCCGTTTTTATTAAAGACATAAATAAATAACAAATAAAACTTACCTTAGTTAGGTAATCCTGACATTAAAATGTGATAAAAATAAAAGTTTTTAAACGTTTTTCAGTTCGGTTCTTCCGCCTATCCAAATACCCAATACCATATCATTATTGTTCCACCACAGTATGCATGGACTTCCTGGCATGATTTGAGACGCGAGATTCGTTAGAAAACACACAAAACTTCACTCTTCTTCTACTCAATTTCTGTGTTCAAGAGCCCATTGTAAACGAGCTCTGCAATTGCGGGGCTCAATCGGTAGTTCGGTACATAGGGGCCTTTGGGACGACGATTGACTTCTTATGGTTTGATAGCTTATTATTTATTTATATAATCACTTACAACTATTATTAACATCCCTGCAGAGCTATGAAGCTTCGTAACCAACATCATCGCGGTCATTGTACGATTTCGTCTCGTCGTTGTATGTAACGAATTTGTCTGCTTGTGGTGGATACGAGCTTGTCCTTCGCCGCAATTGTGTAAAAGGGGCCCAAATTGATACAGGGGACTAGCTACGCCACTAGGAACCCTATCAATATAGATTAGATACACATTGTAGTTGCAGGAGTGAAAGCACCAGTTGAATTTCGAACTTTTTCTTAAAACTTTTTGATGAGACAAACTGACAACTTGCAATTTAGAGGTACTGCCACGGTACCACAGACTAAGAAGAGAAGTACCCTTCACGGTATATTAAATCCTATAATCTATGCATTTAATTTCGTTTTCTCTTGAAAATGTTGAAGTCGAAAACTCAAAAATCTATATTTATCTCAGTAAATAGTACCTAAGTAAGTATTTCTATAGTGACTTATTCTTTTCAATAACAAGTACCTACCTAATTATAAAATGTGGTTTAAGTAAAATATTTTTTTTTAAATAGTGATTCAAACCAATTTTTCCCTAAAAGCACCTACTGGAGCTTGGGAAACACTTGAATTACATTCATTTGATTGGCTTTTCATTAAGTAGGTAGATAACTAGATACCTGGCTACTTTTTGCAGTTTGCGATGGAATCGTTGTCAAATACGACTAAACGCAAAAAGCGAAAAACACGTAAATGCCTAGACGAAATCAGAAAAAGATCACGTCGTACAGGACAAATTTTGTTCGAGAAAGACAGCGGTAAAGTTTGTGATCATTTTTCGAAATATAATACTGCAAACAACTGCTTTGTAACAAATAATCGGCTAACATTGAGAATGTTTCCAAAAGCTATTAGATCCGAAACAATAACAAGACCTGCTTTGGCAGATTTGAAAGAAAAACCAAACTTGAATTTGGATGAATTGGTAAAGGGTACGTTGAGCTCAACCAATGTAAGGATGCCCGAATTAATTGATACTTTTGATAATAGCATTGAACATTTGAAGAACGGAAACTTCACGTTTTCTAATAAATGCGCTCTTAAAGAATCAATTACGTTCAAAGAATCCGATGTTAAAAACATGTGTCATCAAGAGAAGTTATCTAGCAATTTTGATATGTTTACCTCTATGGATTCGGCCGAAGTAACCGATAAATCTCCGGAGAGCGGAGCACAATCGGTTTCAACTCTTACGACATCATCTAACCAAAGTCTTCACGATGATTTCGGTTACAATTTGTACGAAGAGTTTATGACCAAACTCCCCACATATTTGAAACGGAATGCCACATTCATAGAAGAAGATGTTATGAAGAAAACAAAGGTGTTTTTACAAAATCTTTTTATAGAAAGCTGTTATCACGAATGTGAAGAAAATGTGTTGAAATGCAAAAAAGGGAACACCACAAATAAAAAGGATTATGCCCCTCCTAGTGAGATGATTGTTCATAATCCAATGGACTATATCAGGCTAGGACATGTACAACAGCAGAGCCTGTTTCATCGGCCATCCAGTTTAAGAGTAACCATTGATGGAGGATGTAGTATCCCTCACTCGCCTCTACTAGCTCCATCTTCACCAGCAGCATCGCCGGACTCTCCGTTAAATGTTATCGTAAATGACACACCTGATTACACCTACTATCCTCACAGATTGAATTGATACTTCCTACGACCTCGCTATTTATAGTTCTGCCGCTCCGGACCTCAGGTGTACAGCGTGTGTGTTTTATGTAGATCTGCGGGGCTCCACTGTTGGTGGGCCTCTGTCAGCACAAAACTTAGAGTGGCCATCAATAATAATATTATGAATAGAAATAAAAGCTGTACTTTGTTTTTTATTTATGTATTACATACATGATAGATCACTATATTATAAACCTATGTTTTCTAGCTGTGCTATCAGGTCCATGTGTTTGAATGTATCAGGGTGCTTTGTGAATGATTTAAGCAGTTGCAACTTTGTAGCATCTTTTCCACCGTAGTACATCTGAAATTGATTTGCTAGACATCGACCCTCTTGACCATCCAGTACATTCTGTAAAAACAAAAATTCAACTTAGTGTAACATTCGAACATTATAATTACTAGCGATCAGCCCCTGTTTCGCACGGTTTTTACGACTGGACAAAACATGGAGATTTTTTTATTAATATGCATGTTTAATATTATTATGACCTAGAACCAATAATTCGAAGATATGTGACATCCGCTTACCCGCCCCACTCCCTCTACCAGAGAGGAGGCCTGTGTCCCAGCAGTAGTAACTTTATTGGCTGATTATGCTTATGCTAAGTTTAATATTAATTTATTAATGTGCGTGTGAACTGAGGGACCACACTGGGAATTCGCGAAATGAAAATCCTAGGATTTAGTAGTAGACTTAAAACAATTGTAGAATGAATCTGGGAATTTGTAAGCAAATATATTAAAAACTACGACCCATAAAGTGTGGTCCCTCAGTTCTCACAGACGATCAATCAGATCTCGGAAAGTATCTTAAAAAAGAAGGTTTTGTGAATACAGACATTTAGTAAAGAATTTGTAAAGATATTTACTAAATAACAGACCACAAAGCATTAAAGATAAAAAAAAATATCACGAATGAACTGTGGTCCCTCAGTCCACATAACAAAGATAAATATTTTAGTGAATATTACTGAATAAAATTAATAAAACCGTTCTTTTTCTACATACAGTTTTAGTAAAAGTCTTAAAACATTTTGTAAAAAAGAAATGGAGCAATAATATCGAAGCATTTTGAAGATAGCGATGATTAAAGCTGGTCCCTCAATCCTCTCCTCCACTGACACACGTGCGTGTGTTAGCTGCTAGACGAGAGGAATATCAGAAAGTCTAGTGTACTTAACTTTTAGTAATAAGTTTCTACTAAATAATAGGTATCTAAAATTGTGTATTTCTTACCTCTTAGCTGAGATAATATTATTTTTTTAATCCTATGAAAATAGATGGAGCAGTGTGACCACACAATAAAACAAAATGTAGACAGTACTATTCTACTTTATTATATCATTATTTAAACGAAACGAATACAAGGTTGTATGGTTAATTTAATGCTATATTACATGGTTTATGTGTATTTAGTAAAAAGTAGATTTCAAAATTAACTAATCACTTATAATACTTTTATTTAAGTAAGTGACATTTGGATGTAGCTTAATGAATGAAAGTATATTTGTTGGTCAGTACTTTCAATAAGTTTAAAATGTTGATCATCATAGCAAAAGAAACGCTCATTCATAAAACAGTGACATCGGTAATGCCCAAGACCGCCTGGAATTAATGCTGGAATGAATTCAGATGCGCCCATGGTTTTGTAGGTTTTGTTCTTTACTGTTATGGTAACAGGAACATTAGTAAGAGAATTTTTATCAGTGCCATTCAAATCGAATGATATTATTTTTGAAAGCTCGTAATTGTAAC
The DNA here is from genome assembly GCA_947507525.1 of Apamea epomidion. Classification (NCBI taxonomy): domain Eukaryota; kingdom Metazoa; phylum Arthropoda; class Insecta; order Lepidoptera; family Noctuidae; genus Apamea; species Apamea epomidion. The sequence continues at coordinate 20,806,747 of OX382238.1, forward strand.
TTAATTGGTCATCACAAGTGGTACAGTTCCTGTTTCCTTCATCGATGTTAATTGCCTCTTCTAAAACACTTATGCCAAATATTTCAATAAAATTTATATTTAATGGTAAAAACGCAATGCCTCTTTTGATTAAGTTTGATTGGCAGCATGTATTTAAACACTTTTTTATGAAAGTTGCACTGAAAAAATATCTTAGAAGAGAATATGTTCAAATATATATGTGATATTACACTGGCAATCATAGCTAATATGGTTTCCTTTCTCATTTAATGAGCTAAAATATTGTGCAGCAGTTTTTGCTCTCATTAAATAAATGTCATCGTCTGTAGATTCCATGTCGCAGAGGTTCTTTATATATTGTGGAATTAAATCTTTGTCAAAAGTGGCCATAACGTCTCGAATATTCTCATTTTCGTTAAATCCTGCACTCAAAAAGTACATTACAGAATCGAAACCACAAGTATTCATAAGAGTGACATATTTATCATTTAGTAATACCGAACGACACAAGTTACCATTTTTTAATAATTTTACATTATGATTTGTTTTCTTTTTATTCATTTCAGCTTCTCCTCTCCAATTTTCAATAAAAGAGGGTTGATCAGAAAATATTGAATCCGCATTAAAATATCCAGTAGAAATATTAGATTTAACATTTTTGGCGTTTTTTTTATCTCGACTTACATTAATACGTTTTCTCTTTCTCGAGCGTTTTTTGTGTGGGATTATTTTATTCACTACATCTTCACCTAGGTCAGCAAGTGCAGTTTTTATTATTCCATCTAAAAAAATGGAGTAATTTTTGATGAACTCGTCGATTCTATATTTTTGAACTTTTGTTTTAAAAACTAAGTGTTTTAAAGTTTTAAAGTAACTTTCTATAGCACCATCATAAATAAAGCACCATCATCGTCAGGTGACGATGATGGTGCTTTATTTTCGGAATCGAAATAAGAACATGATAAATTTGACCACAATGGAAGTCTTAAACTTTAAGAAGAATACTTCTTAAAGTTGGAATAAATGGTGGAAAATAGTATAAATTTTCATTACATTTTAAGACAATGTTGTGTTTAATGACATACAAATTGTTAATTGTATGTCATTTAATAAAACTACATTTATTATTATTATTATTATGTCGTTTATTTATTTAGTCGTCTTATTTTGTTACATTTTTAAATATTAGTATGATTAAATAAAAAAATAAAAAAAAACATTTAAAAATATAAAAAAATAGTGATCCACCGGTGTCGGGAGCAGGGTCCAAGCTACCGGTGGTTAAGGCTTCAGAGATAGAAACCTCCTCACAATGCGAGCCGTATCGAGGAGTACTGCCTTCTGAATCAGGCCCTTGATCCAACCGCCTAACGAGAGCCTCGATAGATGTTGATCGAGGCTGTCGGCCATCAGGCCATTGGCCGATACGACAATCGGCACAATGACAGTTGAGCTCACATTCCACATGTCAACAACCTCGCGTGCTAAGTCAAGATATTTCATTTGTTTATCTTTCTCAGCTTTCACGAGGTTCCCGTCATGTGGAATGGTAACATCAACAATCATTGCGCGGCGCACTAATCGATCTATCACCACTATATCAGGTTTGTTGGCGACAACAGTCCTGTCAGTGATGATAGACCGATCCCAGTACAACGTGACATGGTCATTTTCGAGAACTGGGTCGGGCACATACTTGTAATACGGTACCTCAGAGTCGACAAGTTTATATTTCAAAGCAAGTTGCTGGTGAATAATCCTGGCTACTTGGTTATGCCTGTGCAAGTACTCGCTGTTAGCCAGACGAGAACAACCAGAGATAATATGTCTGATGGACTCACCCGGACGGTGGCATGCCCGACACACGTCAGCCGTCCCGTCCTTCATAATATGTCTCCGGTAGTTATTCGTCAAGATAACTTCGTCCATAATTGCACAGACAAAACCTTCAGTTTCCCCGAAGAGGTCACTGAAACGCAGCCAGGATACGGACGCTAAGAAATCTACACCGGGCTCATGAAGAGCCCGATAGAAGCGCCCGTGAAGCTCCTTGCTTTGCCATACCTTCTTGCGGTCATCGGTAGTAAGTACTACAGGTTTGCGCCAGTTCTCTTTCGCCATGGAGAGCGGGGTGAGCCCCTTGTCCATTGCGACCACATCACGGTGCATACCCACTTCGGCTTTTAAAAAATATTCCCTGAGACTGCACACCTCGCGGTTGTGGAGGGTTTTCGCATTTAAAAATCCTCGACCCCCACACTTCCGCGGGATATACAGTCTCAATAAATAATAATAATAATAATAATAATAATAATTGATGTTACCATTCCACATGACGGGAACCTCGTGAAAGCTGAGAAAGATAAACAAATCAAATATCTTGACTTAGCACGCGAGGTTGTTGACATGTGGAATGTGAGCTCAACTGTCATTGTGCCGATTGTCGTATCGGCCAATGGCCTGATGGCCGACAGCCTCGATCAACATCTATCGAGGCTCTCGTTAGGCGGTTGGATCAAGGGCCTGATTCAGAAGGCAGTACTCCTCGATACGGCTCGCATTGTGAGGAGGTTTCTATCTCTGGAGCCCTAACCACCGGTAGCTTGGACCCTGCTCCCGACACCGGTGGATCACTATTTTTTTATATTTTTAAATGTTTTTTTTTTTTTATTTTTTTATTTAATCATACTAATATTTAAAAATGTAACAAAATAAGACGACTAAATAAATAAACGACATAATAATAATAATAATAATAATTTAATAATAATATTTAATAATTATTAAATTTTGCGCGATACTCATTATAGTACTTAATTTGGCAGTCACTCCAAAAAAACAAACAAAAATCTGGAAATATACATATTTCACGAATAATATTCTTATTGTCATGATCAACACTTTGAGCCAACATCAATAACGAAATAATTGGATTATTATGTGGCAAATGCTCCAATCTAGCATCTGACTTAATTTTTCTTAAGGCCGATATGGATGGCAATATAGGAGAACTTTTGTAGTCTTCGCTCTCAATCAGTTTCGAAGTCAACTCACTATGTACCATGACAGCAGGCTTATAACGTAGTTCTTTAGCCAATTGTTGCCTCCTATAAGGCGTTAACTTGGACTTAGTTTTCGGGTTATGTTTGAATTTAACATCGAAATGACAAGCGTTACACAGAAATTTAACTATTTTGTCATTCATTTTTTGATTTGATAAATGAATTTCCGCACAACATTGGGCACATTTCCCGTGCAAATAAATTTTATCATCCTCTATCTTGTTTTTCTTAAAGACCCATGTGCAGGGTAGTTTTGAATGTGTCCAAATTTTTTCTTTCAACATGTGGCTCCATTTGTACTTTGGCAACGTTTTATATTGTCTATACGTTGAAGTACCACTCCGTTTCTTATATCCACTTAAGGGTTTTATTTTTCTCCATTCATATATATCAAGATTAAATGAAAATGATTTGGATTTTTCTACACCTGAGCTAAATTTACTGCCTTTATTTGCCGATGTCAATGATGAAGGACTACTGCTTGCAGAACAATTCTTTTCATCACTCAAAGTTGTGGTGGGGTCATCAGACGATCGAATATCACTACCGAAAATTAAATTTCGATTGCGTTGTAGTGATATATACAAAGCCAAAGGAGTCATTCTGTGCTCAAGTTCTTCAGATAATATCGAAAAAATTGGATCATTATATTTGATTTTTGGATCTTGCAATTGTTCAGCATGTTTCCTAAAAATATTCCATTGATCTACATGGCAAATTTTTGGTTTTCGACCTCTGGCCATTATACCACTGTAATAAAACATGTATGGATTTTAGAGGAAGGATTTATACAAGTCCTACTTGAAAGTAACCATCGAATACCTTTCAGGAAAAGCACGCGAATTATTTGAGGCGAAAACCAACTTCAATATCACCTTACTACTTTTTAATCTCCGTGTAGATCAACCTACGAACTGACACATTATAATTCCTATTATTAACGAAAATGATACGTACCTACCTGTGCTGAACAAGACAAATTTGTTAAGTTAAATTTCAGTAAACTTCAAGTTAAAGTGGCGCTTATTTTCTCTAATATAAAATAAATATAATATGTATTATTTATCTCACGTTATTTTCAACAGGGAAATGACTAATTTATGACAACTGATTTATGACACTAATACCACAAACTGCAATGTTTTTTCTCTATTGTTGTTATCAAGTGTAATCCCAACTATTTCCAGTTTCCTGTTTTATTTATCATCATAAACACTATGCGTACATTTAAAACCGCTGAGCTGATACACATTAAACATAAATTAAAAAAGAGGGTAATTTAATGTTACTTCAAGTTTGCGTTCGAAAACAGCTTGCTGATCATCAACTTAGTTATTTAAACTTACGAGTAGCAAAAAAATAATTAAATGCTATTAAAAACTAGGACTACATAATCTTCCTTTATCTACCGATATCACTGTTTTCTGAACGAGCTTCTTTTGCTATGTTGATCATTATTTCAAAATATGTAAGTACTGACAAAAGTATTATAATAATTGATTAGTTTATTTTGTAATCTACTTTTTACTAAATACACATAAACCATGTAATATAGCATTAAATTAACCATGCAACCTTGTTTTCGTTTCGTTTAAATAATGATATAATAAAGTAGAATAGTACTGTCTACATTTTGTTTTATTGTGTGGTCACACTGCTCCATCTATTTTCATAGGATTAAAAAAATAATATTATCTCAGCTAAGAGGTAAGAAATACACAATTTTAGATACCTATTATTTAGTAGAAACTTATTACTAAAAGTTAAGTACACTAGACTTTCTGATATTCCTCTCGTCTAGCAGCTAGCACACGCACGTGTGTCAGTGGAGGAGAGGATTGAGGGACCAGCTTTAATCATCGCTATCTTCAAAATGCTTCGATATTATTGCTCCATTTCTTTTTTACAAAATGTTTTAAGACTTTTACTAAAACTGTATGTAGAAAAAGAACGGTTTTATTAATTTTATTCAGTAATATTCACTAAAATATTTATCTTTGTTATGTGGACTGAGGGACCACAGTTCATTCGTGATATTTTTTTTTATCTTTAATGCTTTGTGGTCTGTTATTTAGTAAATATCTTTACAAATTCTTTACTAAATGTCTGTATTCACAAAACCTTCTTTTTTAAGATACTTTCCGAGATCTGATTGATCGTCTGTGAGAACTGAGGGACCACACTTTATGGGTCGTAGTTTTTAATATATTTGCTTACAAATTCCCAGATTCATTCTACAATTGTTTTAAGTCTACTACTAAATCCTAGGATTTTCATTTCGCGAATTCCCAGTGTGGTCCCTCAGTTCACACGCACATATTTATTATACACATAAACCTTCGGGAATATCTTTAAATGGAAATTCGTTGCGGAGACACTGATAGACACGCGGTCACACAAAATCGACTTTAATTTATATTATGTTTAAAAGAGCAAACCAAACAGTATTTTATTGCAAAATGTGCAATATGCAATCTATTTGCTGCAAAAACTAGCTAGGTTTTTTTTATAATATTATTATAAATATTTTGATCTCGACTGTCCAAAATCTGATATATTGAGAATATGGTATTTTGAGAATCTGGTATTCTGAGATGAAAGGAGATGCGTACCTAGGTATGTTCGTTTGCTAAGAACAATAAAACCCTAATCTGATGTGTTTTTTGTTGTAAATAGAAATGGTGCACACAAAAATATGGTTTTTAAGTTTGCAATCAAAATCTTTGCTTTTTAGGCTTAAGAAACTACAGAACGCCATTTACTACGATTTATTTGTTTTTAGCACAACACTATCGAGCAGAAAAAGATGCTGTTTCGAAAAAGATTTTTCATGATTACTTTTTTATGATGGCCTTTATTTTCGAATGCAGCATGGTCGCAAAAACAAATTACGATTACCTACACTTAATAGCGCCCGCCATATTGTTTGTTTTTTTTTTTTTCAAAATCCATAAAACCATTCAGGCAGTCGAGACGAATCTAAGGACAGCTTATTTTTTTAAATCTATAAAGCCGTTTATGCTACAGAACATGCTAAAGGAATAGACACATACACTCAAAAATCATTATCCTCCTTCTGGGGCAGTCCGGTATAAATGGTATGAAACCAGCTAAAGTGTTACCTTGTCGAATTCACCGCGCATGAGGATGAGCCCCTTGTCCGCAAGCTCCGTGTAGTGCACCATGGTGAGGCACTCGGGCGCGTTCTCCTTGTGCACCTGCAGAAAAAGAATTATCATTTTTACTATAAATTATTCATTGTGTTTATAAATCACAACTATCATAAAATTTTAGATCGATTACTCATATAAAATAAATGATACCGCTTGTTGCCCTCAAAATGAAATAGTTCATGTAAAAAAATAAAAGCGAAAGCGAGCTGTTCGATCAATTTATAAATTAAGTCCGAGACACTCGCTCAGAGACCAATTTAAAGAGATTAATGTTATGACATTGCCTTCTCAGTATATTTCTGAAAATCTTTTATTTGCCCATAAGAATTTAAAATTGTTTAAAAAATACAGGGATAACTATGATATAAATACTAGGAACAAACACAAATTTGTTGTATCTACAACAACGGTCAAGAAAATAGGTGGCTCGTTCAGATGCCAATGTACACACGGCTACACATCAAGTTAAACTGTTTGGACTTTGGACTATTAGAAGTTGAACGGTGCGAATCGTGCGAGAGGGTGCGATATGTTTTTGTTATTTCGTGTCACTCACGCACGTTGCAGGACTGCGCGGGAGGCACCAACAACGCGTTTAAGTAGATAGATGCGTATCATGTATATTATTTTGTAAACAAGTTGAGCTCGTATTATAATACTAGCTTCTGGCCGCGACTTCGTCCGAAATTCTTGTTCCCCCGCCCTACCCCGTCGCATCGCATCGCTCGCTTCTCGTTCTCGCTTAGTTCTCTTTCTGACTGTATTCATCCTAGCGTGATGTTGAACCGACCCGAACGTTATCATACCTATTTAGTTGCAGATTTATTTTAAAATTATGTTATCTCCTAAGATGTTGATTGAAATCAAGTGATGGCAAGGGCAATTTTGTTCATAATTAAATACTTGTGATGAATAACGTATTTATTTGGATAAAGATTAATATCATATTGATAAAACACCTTCGCAGATAATGCATTAATTTCGAACAAATTTGATTGCCATAAAAAAGGCTATAGTGAGTCAATCTTAAAAGATAGACATATGCTGTCGCGGAATTTTTTTTAGAACTTTTAAAGAGGAATAATTCCTTCATACATGATTTTTGCGTAACTTAAACCGTTTACGCAGCGCACGCAACGGAAGCTCTCAAAAAGGAATCATTTTTCCCGTTTATGCAATATTGTCCATTGATGCTCCGTTCCTATTGGTCGCAGCGTGATGTTATATAGTCTAAAGCCTTCCTCGATAAATGGACTGTCCAACACAAAAATGTTTTTTTCAATTCGAACCAGCACCCTAATTGCGTAACACACAATCAATCACAATCGGTTTCATTTTGACAGTTCAACAACATTCATTGCGTTATTTACGTGTTGAGCAGACTTTATGAAGGTAACCTTTTTCGAACTTATACTCAATGCAATGCTCTTGCTTATGAAGCAATGGATTAGCAATATCCTTCAAAATGATTCAGATTGAGATTGATTGTGTGTTTCGCAATTAGGGTGCAGTACTTCCTAAGGTTAGCGCGTTCAACCAAACAAACAAACTCTTCAGCTTTATAATATTAGTTTAGATGAGTTTGCACTAATAAATCCATTACCATTAGGTATTTATTATTATCATTTAAGTATTTCGAGCTTGCATACGTGTAGGTAATTCGGAAATCTACATCCTGTCGGATTTTTATACAAACTTTCAACCAACACCGCCATCCAACCACCCATTCCATTTTTATAACAAAAACACTGAAACACGTATTACTTTATTGTCAAACGAAATTACAAATACGAATTTTGATAGATCTAACTTCAAAACGACGGATTTTCATACAAACTTTCAACCCCCATAGGATTTTTATCGAATGGGTTCTTATATTACATAATATCTACTTATGGCAAATAAAACTTAATTACTAAAATCATTAGCTAAAGGCCTATTCTATTCAGATACCTATAAGCGATATTCGATAGATACGGTTGTGGGTAACAACAAAATACGAGTGGAATATTCCGACGGGTAGGTAGGTATATTTTGTATTCTGGTTTCGCGCTTGCCACGGGAGGTTATACAAATATAAATAGATTTGAATAGGCCTTTATACATGTTGCCTAAGCTAGCATCACATGCATTGCATAGGTATATCATCAATGTGTCGAAGAAAGCCTTAAATGAATTAACAATTTAAATATACTTCAATTCACAAAGCTCCGTGCGGGGCGTCCGCGTCGGCTGACCGCGTAACAATAGTTAATACTTAATGTAATGAATGATTCATTATAAATTTTGTCTAATTATTTAACGCTTGAACGGCGCGAAATAACTATCATAATCTAAACATAACTACAAGTTACCTCAGGAGCCAACAATAGTTAAAAATCGAAATCAACAATGAACACTTAAACAACAAAGTTGAAAAAAAAAAATTCATCCAGTGACAACCCTCTATAATGAATATCGAAAATAAAACTTGATATGGTTTATTGGTCTATGCTACTAATAGATATGAGAAATATCCTCACACTAGAGTAAATATTATGTAAATCCTACTAATATTATAAATGCGAAAGTTTGTATGGATGGATGGATGGATGTTTGTTACTCTTTCACGCAAAAACTATTGAACGGATTTGGATGAAATTTGGCACACCGATGGTTTATAACCAGGATTAACACATACGATACTTTTTATTCTGAAATTACCACGGGATCGAAACTTATGCGGGTGAAACCGCGGGGCGCAGCTAGCAATTAGATAAATTATGTTTATGACTTGAAAAGAAGCTGAATCCACTTAAAAAAATTGTAAACCATTAACATTTAAAACAATAAAATATTATTCTTAGATAACAGACTACTATCAAATTTAACAGCTTCGAGTTACTTCGGCAGCCATTATCAATTAAAATAGTTTAAAATTTAAACTCATAGATGAGTAATAGAATTATAGAAATCAATATAGATAAAAAAACAAACAGTTAATCTAATTAGTTTGCCTAACTTAACGTAACATAATAGTCGTGAATCCTGGGCGACGTTTAGGAACTGACCGGCATAGAATAGAACGTGCATAGAACACTGAATTGAATACGAGTGAAACTAGCGAATGTTTTGCAAAAAAAAAGTGCATCTGTGTGCGTAGGCGCAACGCGGCAAATGCTGTCATTGGCCGATGCCACGATACGCAGTCCCTTTCCTACAATTCTCTGTATTGCTGGTAGCGTAGTTATACGTATATACGTATTGGTTTACGGTAAATAATTTAGTACTGAATGAAAAAAAAACAAAATGCATTAGATTTAAATTACCTAATGTTAGAAGTAGCGAATGTGACATCGTATTGAATGGCCAAAAATTAGAATTTGTTAATCAGACAGTTTTCCTAGGAATCACGCTAGACGAGAAATTACAATGGGGACCTCATATAATATCTATTGCGGGGCGGCTAAGCTCGGCCGCATATGCTGTTAGAAAGATAAGACAATTAACAGACGAAGAAACCGCGCGCTTGGTCTATTTTAGTTACTTCCACAGTATTATGTCATATGGCATTTTACTGTGGGGTCGGGCTGCTGACATTGAATCCATTTTTATTTTGCAAAAGAGAGCTGTCAGAGCCATTTACAATCTATGTCGCCGCGAATCTCTTAGGGAACTAAATATTTAAAAGGGTTAATATTATGACGGTACCTTGCCAATTCATTTATGAAAATATTATGTTTGTAAGAAAAAATCAACATCTTTTTAATAAAATAAGTGATAGACATAATTTTAATACTAGAAATAAAGATAAATTAGATCAACCTTTTTTCAGATTATCTAAAGTACATACATCTTTTATGGGGTACTGTGTTAAATGTTACAACAAAATACCTTGTGAAATATTGCAATTAAATGAAAGAAAATTTAAAACTTATATTAAAATTACACTTTGTAAGCAAGGATATTACAAATTAGAGGATTATATCCAAGATAAGAATGCTTGGAAACATGCTGGTCTTGCTCCATAGGACAATCTCTAGAGTCTAGACAAAATCAAACTGGTTGCTAATGTAATTGTAGAAATTATTCTTTTTTTTTTTTTCTTTGACATTGATTTACATTCTGTAATTACTTGGGGTCACACCCGGACTTATTACTCCTTATTTATTTATGAAAATCGTCTACGTTTGGAATGTTTGTGAATATGTGAGCACCATGTATCTATCACATAGTTGATCTATATGTCATGGTTACATTTATCCATTTTAATTCTTTTACCTATTGTGGTACAGTAATTTTATTTTTGGGTGCATCGTCTTCACATATAATTATATAAATAATGTATGCAATATATTGTAAAACATTTTAAAAGACTAACGGTGGAGTTTCTTGCCCATTCTTCTCCATACGAAAACTACCTTTTGGAACGGGCGACTAGAATCAATTTTATTTTAATTTTATTTTTGACGTTCAAAAGTGCCTTTTATGTGCCTATTTGAAATAAATGATTTGACTTTGACTTTGACTTTGACTTTATAGGGTGTCGGACTTGATGTGTTGCCGTGTGTACAACTAAAAAGTGAAAAATAAAACCTTTTTTTCGGAAGGAGGTGGCAAACAACGAAAATGCGTACCCAACGACACCGATTTCCGAAATTAAAGTTATTTTTCACTTTGCAGTGTTTTTTTAGTGCACAAGTGTGTGCGTAAACACAGGTGCACTTGATAGATTATTCCAATATTTTTCCTTTAATTGGACACAAAGAAAAACATCCCTACATTAATTATAAACTTGTTTACATATGAAACACAACATTACAATGGTTCCTTGTCAAAATCTTGTAAATACTATTACGAAATACGTTTATAACATAAGTTTAAACTGTGTTCTTTCATTGTTGTTTTGTATAATATCATATTGAACTGTTTAACATGACTCGTTTACTAATTATGCCATTGTAAGACCAAGTATGTAATTAGACTAATCAATTTCAACATATTTACTCTATTTTTATATAATTTAATCGTAGTTTTATGTTAAATTACAAGTATTAACAATTCTGTATTAAAATCGTACGATGTGACGTCACTTGTTTACCACCGGCTATAAAAGCCGCCGCTCCGCCGTACTTGGCACATTCGCTCCGGAGCAGTCACACCGAACGGACCTAAGTTAAGTACCTTATCTCATTGGTTAACTTTATGTGCATTTTTATAAATATTTTCTAATATATTTTTGTTGTATGATTTATGTGTATATTTTAATTAATGTATTTCTATGTCTATAAAATAAATGGCTAGACTAAACTGCTTGTGTACCTATTGGATGAATAAATAGATGATTTGCCCCTTTGTACGTCTATTATTTTAGCTCTTCCAAATATATTAATCTCACACACTCTTTGATCCTTTATTCTCATAATCCGATGGGAGGGCGCAGGATCAACGGCTTAACGTGCTTTCCGAGGCAAAGTTTTTTTATTTTTCCATTTTTTGTGTAATTACAATTTTTGCCTTTGTTAAGAATCACTATGGGCAGACCAACTAAAGGGGCCGCCCGCATGAGGGCAAACAGAATTAAAGAAACTAATACTGCAAATAAGGAACGATTAACTAAGTGTCGCAAACAGAGCGCTATGTCCCGTTCAAAAGAATCAGAGTTAGCTCGTCACGCTAGGTTATCTCAGATGAGAAATTACAGGCGTTCTCAATTATCTCAAGAGTCGCCAAATGATAGGATCTGTCGACTCTATCGTATTCAAGAACGATTGAGTGACGAGTCGTCTGAACAGCGTGAACATCGACTCGGTGTTATACGAGAACGGTTGAGCAATGAGACTCCCGATCAACGTGATCACCGACTCTGTGTTACACGAGGTCGGTTGAGTAACGAGACTCCCGAACAACGTGAGCACCGACTCGACGTTATCCATCAACGACAAAGAACTGAACCTGCCGATCAACGAATCCGAAGACTGACGGCAATGAGAGAGCGTAACTGTGAATCAATGCGAATTGAAAATGAGGAACATAGACGTAATCGCTTGGAGAGACATAGGGGTGCCATATATATATATATGACAGAGGTAGCAACCTACGGCAAACGACCACCATCAAATGTTATTCCAGCTGACGTAAACAACTGTGGTGGATTGATGCATGAGTTAAAACTGGGAATAGGTTCTAGAGTTATGTTGAGACGCAACATTTCTGTGACTGAGGGTCTGGTGAATGGGGCAATGGGGATCGTATCGAAGTTTAAGTGGCCTGCCCTTCGCCGCGATCAAATTGAATTTGGCGAGTTACCAGATTCAGTTTTTATAAAATTTGACGATAGTACTATCGGCATAAATGTGAAAGACAGTGAGGGGTTAGTCGCCATAGCGCCTGTATCACTTATCAGGCAACTAAAGGCTATGGGGATGTGGAAAGGCGGATGCTGCCGCTTATACTTAGTTGGGCTGTAACGGTGCATAAACTCCAGGGCGCCACCTTAAACAAAGCCGTAATAGACTTAGGCAAGAAAAATTTTGCTAAAGGTCAAGTTTATGTTGCGCTTAGTCGTGTAAAGACGCTGGATGGCATTGTATTATGCGAATTGGAACCTACCCAATTGCTAAATAGACCACATGACGAAAAGGCATTGCGTGAAATGCAACGATTGAGGCTTTTATAAAACGTCATCAGCCTATTGCAGTTCACTGCTGGACGTAGACCTCCCCAAGTTTGCGCCAACGTTCACGGTCCTCCGCTTCTCTCATCCAGCCACTACCGGCAACCTTTGTTAGGATAATTATACAGAAGAAAAACTCGCAAAAGTATTTCACTTTAAGAAGTATTTATTAGTTTTTAGACTAGATGCTGATAATCCTGGCTGTAGCATCAGGCCAGACTTATGTCAACATTGCATTGAACTTAAAATTTAGTCCTGTTTATAATGAGCCCAAACACTATGTTGCTATAACTTCTAGGTTTGTACTTTTTCTGATGCTCCTGGCTTCAGCATCAGGTCTCTATGTACTTCGGTGTTCCTCATTAACAGTATGTTTATCCACACATCGAGCCCTTTTCAATGAGCCTAAACACGATATATCTGCTGTTAGTTGTCGAGAAGTTAGGTACTCTGCAGACTATCCTGACTGCAGCATCAGGTCATGACTTGATGATCATGAGACCAAATGTGGCAAATATCAAACATCAAAACAATTTACTAAAACAGTCCTGGCCTGTTCCGAGTAACTTCTTACTGTTAAGGAGTTGTACCTTCCATCATCAGCCCAGCTACCTGAGATGGTAACAACCATACGCAAATACACAAGATACTTCATAAAATATGCGAAAAACAATAAGTGAGCCTATAAAATTTGAGGGTTGCCCTCGATTTCTCTAAGATCCCATCATCAGATCCTAACTTGGTGAAAGTGGCACCACCTCAAAACTATCTACTTTCGAACAAAAAAAGAATTTTGAAAATCCGTTGACAATTGGCGGAGTATTCGATGAAACAACATACAAAAAAAAAAACATATAACCATCCGAACATAGTACCTCCTCCTTTTTGTGAAGTCGGTAAAAATAGTCCCTTTAGCAAGGGTTCATGTAATCAAATAAAATGAAAGATCTTTATCAGTGAGTACATTGCCTGCCATGTAATGTGTCATACATGGCACTGACTGATACAGATCTTTATCAGTGAGTACATTGCCTGCCATGTAATGTGTCATACATGGCACTGACTGATACAGATCTTTATCAGTGAGTACATTGCCTGCCATGTAATGTGTCATACATGGCACTGACTGATACAGATCTCTTATTTACATGTAATGTGTCATACATGGCACTGACTGATACAGATCTTTATCAGTGAGTACATTACCTGCCATGTAATGTGTCATACATGGCACTGACTGATACAGATCTCTTATTTACATGTAATGTGTCATACATGGCACTGACTGATACAGATCTCTTATTTACATGTAATGTGTCATACATGGCACTGACTGATACAGATCTCTTATTTACATGTAATGTGTCATACATGGCACTGACTGATACAGATCTTTATCAGTGAGTACATTGCCTGCCATGTAATGTGTCATACATGGCACTGACTGATACAGATCTTTATCAGTGAGTACATTGCCTGCCATGTAATGTGTCATACATGGCACTGACTGATACAGATCTTTTATTTACTACTAATACACATACTTTCACTTTAAGTCAAATCATATCATTTAGTGATTTGCAAACATGGGTATTTAGTACACAGGTGCTTTATTATAAGAGAACCCCATGCTTTACCGTCACTCGGGCAAACAAATTATAATTTATTATTTCATTTAGACCTGTCTTAACACGGCTGGTGATTAGTTAATATTTACTGCTTTTTTATCACTACTTTCCTATTTTACTTTTAACCCTGTTTACATTTTATGTCAATTTAATTTCTCAGTAAATGAATTATTGTTAATTCATAATGAGGAATAATAAAGTTCTTAAACCATAGATATAGGAAAAACGGTAGTCAGCCAGAAAAACATAAATCAGCATAATTATCATGGTGATTAGTATCATTTCTAATGAAAGTAGTGAGATCAATGGAGTGAAGAGTGTATTGAGACTACTTGATGAATTTCATTTCATTTATCCACAAAGGTGTTTTGCAATTTGTGGCTTTTGAAATTCCTTCTCTGACATCAGTTGGTCCAGAATGATAAACATTAATATTGAATATAATACGAATGGGACTAGGACAAGTATCATCTAAATTCTAAGCCATTCTCCAAGTTGTATGTTATATGAATTGGCTCAAGTTTACAAACCTGGTAAGCAAGAAGAGGTGTGAAGTGTACAGTGTGTCCATAATTCTGACACATGAAGAACTCATAGCCCTGCGAGCGCGGCAGGGGGAACAGGAATGTGGGCCACTGCTGCATGTTGCCTTGCAAGCTTGAGTATGTATCCTTTGGAATGGCTGCTGAAATCACTTGTTTGCTCTTGTGATACTCCTCCCAAATTATCTGAATTTCAGTTACATCTTTATCTTTGATAAGATCCAATTTGAATATATCACTAAGCCTTTTCTCGTTGCCGTCAGAAACTTCTTCTATGGCTTTTTTTGGATTCAATACCGAGGAGAACTGTCTGTAAATACATTAAATAAATGCATTTAGTAATTAAATTACATAAAACAGGCAGTTACAGTTTCAGCTAAGTAGCAAAGTCGCAAGAGTACAAAACTCAATACTTACGAACCTCGTATCGACGGAGCCGAAAGTTTTCTTCTTTGCCTCTTCTTTAGTTTTCTGCTGAACTTCTACTCTTTGCATAAACTCCTCTGGAGAGGTTTTTTGTAGATCTGCGATACGTGTCGCGTACTTTTCATAATATGGGTTTGTTTTTAAATTTTCTAATGCTTTTTCCATGCTTGTTGAAGTAGTATTAAAGCTGCGTAAATTAAATGTTATATAATTGGTACGTCTGATGTTTTTAAACAGCCCTCTAATAGCTACAGCCATTACCTGCGAAAAATACAAATATGGCTTAAATTTATGTGCCGAATCTGGCCGAAATGTTTTTATTAGATGTAACAACTTAATAAGACTACTGAGTTATGGTCTCAGAATAAGGAAAAGAGTTAGGGTACATTCTGAATTAGATTTAGATATCATTCTCGATTATGACAGCTGAGGGCTGTCAGCAATTCGACCTGTCGTGAACGCGCTCACCTCCCGGTCCCGTATTATTATTTCCGTTAGGAGTATTATGTGTTCTGTGATTATTATACTCTACTCCACAGACTAAGTATCCAGGATACTTAGTCTGTGCTCTACTCTTTGGCTGTTTAGTACAGACTAAGCTAAAAGGTTACATGCTCTGTGACTAAGCTGTTCTCTTTGGCGCTCACAGTGCTCACCATAGACTAATATAATATGGTGCTCACTGCTCACTAAATGCCAAACGATATTACTTATTTCTTTGTTTATACACCACTTCTTCTTCTTCTTCGGTTACGTGGCGAGTGTAACCAGAAGCGCAATTTCGAAAATGCCACGTTAGTTTAAGATAATTATGATGCGACTCAAAACAAAACAGCAAAAGTTGAACTGCACTCCTTTTTGTACTTAGTCATAGAACAAAAAGCAGTGCAGTTCAACTTCTGCCCTGCTATAATAACTGGTGGTACGCCCCCTGTGCACTTGATGATATTATAACTGCGTCAGTGAGTGGAGTTCGCGCAGCTGAATTTTGCAATACGCGAACCGCGAACGGTCATGACAGTTTCAGACACAGAGTACATACACAGACATGGGGGCTTACCATGAGCTCTTATAAGCAGGGCAGAAGTTAAACTAAACTGCTTTTTTGTACTATGACTGCTTCTGAACTGGGTGCTTACCATGAGCTCTTATAAGCAGGGCAGAAGTTAAACTAAACTGCTTTTTTGTACTATGACGTCTTATTAGCAGGACCGCAACAGGCCTGCTACGTTGACGTTTATAAAAACTGTTCACCTTCTTTTTTGTATAGAATTTCATACCATGACCTGCTAATTGACAGCAACAAAACGAATATTGAACGACTGTAACGTCAAAATAAACCATCTTGAATAAGTTACTATTAAACGAGCTTTTTCAACATTGTTTTGTAATTCAGTGCCCCTATCACACATTTTTTTGTTATTTCTCTTTGTGACGAGTACGTAATATTTGTAGTGAATATCGTATAGAAAAAAGAAACCAACGGCGTCGCACTAGGGAAATAAATAAGCCTTTTGAAATGAATACAGGGAATTTGTAAATTAATATTTTTCTTATTTTACTAGATAAAATAAGAAAAATTTTAATTTACAAATTCAAGAAACTCATGTTTCTATTATTTTCAAAAAAACCGGTAAAGTGAAAATAGAATTAGATTTAAGTTTTTGAACGATACCTATTAAAAAGACAATGGCATTACAGCAGGCCACAGACAAGCATTACTATTCAACTTCGGTGAACTTCGTTCAATAGTTGTTCACTTTTATAACTCTCATAGTACGATTATTAGCAGAACTAAATTAGTGAACAACTATTGAACGAAGTTCACCGAAGTTGAATGGTAATGCTTGTCTGTGGCCTGCTGTAATGCCATTGTCTTTTTTATAGGCATCGTTCAAAAACTTAAATCTAATTCTTTTTTCACTTTACCGGTTTTTTTTAAATAATAGAAACATGAGTTTCTTGGGTATATACATATTTTAACTATGATTATGTATACTTAACAAGTTACCTTGATACATTATTTAATTTTATAAGCACTACAAAGCTCAATTTCCTGTTCAAAATAAGTTTGTAACTTAGAAGGATTCAACGTGATTTTGAACGTGTACCGATAAGACATGCAACAATTATTTAAAAAAAAAATGTATTTTTGCCCGCCAAATAAAATGTTTTACTTATGTTTGTATCTTCACAATGTCGTAACTTCGTAAGTTTGTTTACTTACATGAAAATATCATAATGGTGTACTTCACGCATTTTTAATTGGAATGTCGCTTCAGAGATTATTTATAATGAATGTGGTGAATTTATTTTTAGTGAAACACTTACAAGTCGTCGTGTTAGTAAGACCCAACTGCTTCGCCGGGAGCCGGGAGTTCTTAAATAATCATAGAGAAATTGCAGTTATGTATAGCAAATCCACCCAAGCACGGGAACATAGCAAGCTAATGTGGAAAAGGACCCTTGTATTGTAAAGTCTAATCGTATTTTACTTATACCTTAAAAAAAGTAGCCAATTTATCATTTAAAATCGTATTTTTTTTTAAATAAAGCCTAACCGGGATCACGAAATCGAAATAAAAAGAAAATATATTGATAATGTACTCAATTGATTCAATTTCCGATATGGTTGTTAATGTAATAAATACGTATAAAGAAGCGTATTTAATGATTGACATTAAAAAAAAACAAATTAGGTATATACCTAATTACAGTTCGAAGTGGTAACCAAATCTATTTTTATTAAGTAAAACAATTTACCATTGACGCTGCAGCAGGTCCTCTTGTGTTTAATCTCATTTTTAAGTTTGCTTACTCTTGCGTAAAGTAGTGTAAAAATCATCGTGAAACTGGATTGTAGTTTTTGGTTTCTTGTCAGCTTGACTGAGTGTTGTTACTCACTCATAAGCGGTCAGGCACTCGATTGTCTCGATAACATAATACGAAAATTTCATGTCATTCCATTGAACCTAGCAGCTTCTTATGTTTGAAACGCACACAATAAAAAACTTAAAGGAAATAATCATAGCAAGATCCAGAATAAAACAACCTACACGTTATCAACTGACAGCACTAACCCACAAAACTGTATTTTCATCACAGTATTATGTCGGTTAATATCACCTTCACGTTGATATCACACGAAATAATCATTTATATCTGAGATTGCTGATAAATCTATACCTAATTGGCGACTGTGTAAGACTGAGGCTATTGTGATCTATAGTACTTAAAATATTATACTTAGAAGTTGTTGGGGTAGTGTATTATTTACCTATTTTTAGTATTCGTTTATTACCTACGCACGTACCTATTTAAATTTAGAATTTAGAATGACAGTTAACTAGTGTGGCAGTGTGGGTGATATTTATCTAATCGTGACTACATCAGCTGGCACATTGAGAGCAAATGAACTCAAGCCAAGCTTTATTTTATTTAGAATAACGAATTACATAAAATCAAGCCGCAGCACTATCTGACACTGTCAGGAAGACAAGTGACAACAACACTTCATTCATTATAATTAATCCGTTTCTTTCGAATAGCATGAAATTGATATTTCTGTTTTCCTGTGTGTAATTGAAGGGAATATTCAAGACGGTACAGCATTTACTCCAGAAGGATGATGTGTTAATTGTTCAGTAAGATTTCAACGCAATGTGCGAAGACATTGTTGGCTGTTGTGCACATATAATATACTGTATAATCTATGGTGCACATGTACAGATAATATTGAGCGTGCGGTACTGTATCAAGATGAGAACTGGAACGACCTGCATAATTTAAGATGAAATACTATGTATTTACTTATAAGTCGTCTGACTACCGATTGAAATTGATATCCTACTTAGAGTAATAAAAATATTCAGTTTAATATGTGATTTTTGATTTCATGAGCCAATTTAAACACATCGGGTAACGTTTAATTACTACTATTTATTAACAGTGCACTATTTTACTAAATTATAAAACCGAGGCCAAACTACTCACTAAACAATAGCTCTTTTAATGTTTTTTAGGTTATGATCGTATTTCTCAGTATTCCCGTTGTACGAAATTTAAATACCTACCATTGCAATCTAGACATCTTATGGAGTAAATAAACATGCGTTTCATTAATAGACGCCAAAATTTTTGGAGGACCTAATCGCCGAACAAAAAAAAAACTTGCATTCTGCTAGCAAAGGAGCAGTTAAGTCTGCATGCAAATGGTCAAAGGTATTTTTACCATATCACTACAATGTTCTCATAGTGTAGCTTTTCTGCTTAAATTATAAATACCTACATCAGAGCAATGCATGATAAAAAGGCTACTGAGAAGCAAGGGCTAAGAGTGTGATTTCATAAAATATATTGGCCATTGAATCCTTGTTTGAGCATAAGATTGCACTAGACGTTAGGTACGTATTTACTATGTGTGATAACTATTATTTTATTTTTAGTACTAGGTCAAAACAAAAAAAAGGTTGATTTACAAATTTCCTTTATTAATTTAAAAAGGGTTATTTATTTTCTTATAGAATAGAAAATGTTTTATTTCCCTGCATCTTATGTTACATTATTTCGGCGCAGTCTTGTGCACGGAGGTGCCATGGATCCCAATCGAGCATATCCCTGAGTAGTGAGGAGGTTCAATTCATTATCTCTGCTGGAAGTTGATCTCTTTTGTTGTTTTCATGTAGCGGCGCATACTCATCGAAGGCTTCTGTGATGGCTTTTTCTAGTTGTAGTATAATTATATATTCCTCGCATTCTGCATCTGTTGTGATTTTCTTTGGTAAGCACGCACTTACCAAAGAAAATCACAATCTTAAGAAAGTCTTATCCCATAGTGTTCCCACCCCTTCGTCTTTCGTCTGGTTGAGTGCGGTCATTTGAAGGTTGAGGTCCCCGATGGTGATGTTTTGGAGCTTCTAGCTCATCATTAAGCGCTGCGGCGTCGAAGTGCTCTGACCAGTGCGGTATGGTATTGTTGCGCGCCAGAATTAATGCCTGATGCATGGTGACATTAGTGACCACTAGCGCCATCTAGTTTCTAGTAGCAAGAACTAATAGAGTCACTAGCGCCATCTATTATCGATTGGCTGAACTTACTAGAACTATCGACATCTGGTCAGTCGGGGCCGGTATGTACTCGAACATTCTAGATGTGTCTACAATAGAAGGTTCTGGAATTATCTGCGGCACTATATAAGGCCGGGACTAGCCGCGACCGATCAGGCCTTCTGGGAGCTTCAAAGGAGACTCAAATCCCGCGAAGTAGTCACCGTACCACCCCTGGTCCGCCCTGACAAAACCATCGCTTTCGATGATGATGAAAAGGCCGAGTGCCTGGCCATCAGCCTCGAAGCTCAATGCTCACCCAGCACTCAACCAGTAGACCAAGCTCACCTCTCAGAGGTCGACGCGGAAGTCGAACGTCGAGCCTCCCTCCCGCCCGTCGAAGACCCTGAAAATCCTCTGCCTCCCGTCACTCCAGACGAAGTGCAGGATATCATCAAAGGTCTCATACCCAGAAAGGCCCCCGGTTCGGACGGGATCACCAATAAAGTGATCCAGCTCCTCCCAGCCCCCCTTATATTGCTACTGGCCACCATCTTCAATGGCGCCATGGGCAACAACATTTTCCCACAATCGTGGAAAGAAGCCACAGTGATTGGCATCCATAAGCCCGGAAAGCCCAGGTCCGAACCGACAAGCTACCGTCCTATCAGTCTGCTCAAAGTCCTCGGAAAGATCTACGAGAGGCTTATTTACAAGCGTCTCAGGGTCTACGCCGAATCAAAGGGCCTCTTTCCAGACGAGCAATTTGGTTTTCGAACCCAACACTCTTGTGTCCAACAAGTCCACCGCATCACCGAACACATCCACTCAGGATTCCTGCGCGGCATGATGACAGGTGTTATCTACTTCGACATAGCGAAAGCATTCGACAAAGTCTGGCACAACGGCTTATTATTCAAGCTGTACCAACTCGGTGTGCCAGACCGGCTCGTTCTCATCCTACGAGACTTTCTGTCGAACCGCACCTTCCGCTACAAGATCGAAGGAGCGCTCTCATCCCCCCACCCCATCAGAGCAGGAGTCCCCCAGGGCTCTGTACTCGCCCCACTCCTTTTCACGCTGTTCACTAGCGATATCCCAAAGGACGCTAAGACCCATCTGGCTCTGTTCGCAGACGACACAGCCATTTATTACACTGGTCGCAGCCACACCCAAATACGGCTTCGCCTCCAAACCGCAGTCAACAAGTTGGCTGCTTGGTTCAGGAAATGGCGCATCGAAGTCAACCCCGATAAGAGTCAGGCGGTTCTCTATTTGAAACCCAGACTCCAACCCACCCCCCCTCCGCCCATCACCATGTTCGGCAAGCCAATCCCGTGGGAAAAGCTAGCCAAATACCTCGGTGTTATCCTGGATCAACACCTCACCTTCTCAGAGCACATAAAGACGGTCCGTTCGCGCGCCGCTTTCGCTCTCGGTTGTCTCCACTCCGTCCTCAACGAAGGCAGCAAGCTGTCACTCAAGTGCAAAATGCGCTTGTATACAGCCTGCATCCGTCCCATAATGACTTACGCCTGCGTAGTCTTTGCCCATACAAAGCCCCGCCACATCCATAGGATGCAAACACTACAGAACCGATTCCTCCGCAAGGCCACAAACTCCCCCTGGTTCGTTCGCAACGAGATCCTCCATATTGATCTCAAGATCCCCACCATCCAGCAGTTCATGAAACGCCTCTCCAAGCGTTTCTTTGACACAGCCGCCAAGCACCGCAACCCTCTGGTTGTCGCGGCCGCAAAATACACCCCCTCCAACATCAGTAAGCTTCGCCGTCCAAGGCATGTACTCGGTGACCCCGATGACCCCATAACACTCCTCCAGGAGAGCGATAGGGCAACCAGCACAGCTCACAAAAACAAAAAACCGACATTCCGACCCCGCCGCCGGGGTCCATCGCGACGTCCCCAAGTAAATTCACCACCAGCCCGACCCTTCATTGTTGATGAAGAGCCAGCTCGCGTTGCAGCTGAGCTATTAATTGTAAATTCACGACGACCGTAACCTCTGAGTTTGTTTCGGCCTTTCTTCTCAGAGATAGTCTTAGGAAACGCCGTGCTCATCAAAGCACTAAAAATATAAATTCGATCCAGCCTGTCCCTTTGCTGCCCTCTCCCAGCGACGCCCTAAGCCGAGGTTCGTACCCCACAGGGGGTGCCCTTAGCGTGCAGTCGCCTAGTTTTAATTAGTTTTAGCCCTGGCTGGAGGCTTTAAGATTTCTTAAGGCAACCACAGGATAGTCCGGTTAAGTAGTCACGACCTCTCAAGGTCAACTACGAGATGCCATATTCAAAAAAAAAAAAAAAAAAAAAAAAAAAAAAAAAAAAAAAAAAAAAAAAAAAAAAAAAAAGCGACCGATCAGACTTGGTTCTGCGATAGAAGCGAATACATCGAAAGCGATCTTCGAGTGCGACTTAAGAGCGATTGTGTTTTATAATAAAATTAGTGTGTTTGAGTTGTTCTTAGTGTTGTTTAAATAAAGTGTAACTTTTGGTAATTTTTATCGGCAGTTTTTATTGTCACGAACCCGAGCTCGTAACAGTATAGATATCCCCTTAATTTTTAGGGAATCTCCGGTCAGATGATCATAAGTGAGGTTAATAGCGACGCCTTTGATGAGACGGTCTCTTTTTTTCGGTACCTGGGGTTACGTCAGTCCGACTCCAGCCTATTTCTCATATCACATACATGGCTGTATGTAGTTAGATGCGACGTGATCGAATGTGCGATCTTGTCGTAGTTCAGGAGAATCATGCAGTTACGCGCGAGACGCTAACGTGAGCGCACGCACAGATAGCGAGTCCTGCGTTTGTAGCTACATACCTTTTTACATCTACCTACAATTATAGTTTATTACATGTTTTCGTGCGATGAATAACGAAGGGGAGAATTTGGAGTTTTGCGACTCCAGTGGGAGTGATGTTATGGAAGAGGAGATTTTAAGAAGCGAACAACAAGTAAATGCAGAAATACACAAAGGAAATGCAGATGATACAAATCTAAGTAAAAAAACCCTTGAAAAAAGGACAAGAGAAGAAAGTGAAGAGATAATAGAGGAAGATGAGGGCTTTATCACAGTCAGAAAAAACAAAAAACGGTTGACAAATAGGCTGTCTAACAACACAGATAGAATAAATTTAGAGTTGGAAGTGCAAAAAGAAATAGCTATGGTTATGATTATATCAAAAGAAATTTTACCCAAACAATTTGGAATGGCAAAGCTGTTGAGAGCCGAAAATATCCCAAATATTTTAAGAATTCAATACAAAAGCCCATATAAGGTACTTATTCAGTTTGAAAATAAAGAAAGTGCAAGGAAATTAGTTAGCTGTGAAAAAATGATTACCCTAGGATTCAGGTGCCAACTGATCGATGAATTAAATTTAACATATGGTGTTTTGCGAGACATAGATTTAGAAATTGAAGATAAGGAGATTGGTGACAATTTGAAGTGTGATTATGAGATTATATTTATGTACTCGTTGAATGTCAACGAGTACATAAAAAACGTAATTTTAAATTTGCAAACTGGAATGATTATAATAAATATTTACAAAGTAGAAAATTATTACTCTACAACCTCTATCGAAGATAGTAACATTCAAATGGAGTATAATAATTTCATTAAAAACTTAATAGTGCAGCGGATCTTTACATTCCGATGACCAAAGAATTTAATAATCCTAGTAAGAATTTTCGGCCCCAGCCATATTGGAATCAATCACTCTCTAAACTTATTGCTCAGCGTAGGTTAGCTCTTAGCCAATTTAGGAATAATCCTACTCCATCTAATTTAAATTCACTAGAACACATTAGTTTTAACACCAAATTAGCTATTCAACGAGCTAGGTGTCAAAATTGGCAGAAATACTGTGACGACATTAATGAAACAACATCTATATCGGAAATGTGGAAGCGACTAGGATGGTTAAAGGGACGTCGGTCTCCTGGGACGTATATTTCTGACGATAAAAAAGAAGCCCTTTTAAATAGTCTGGCTCCTGATTATGTGAATCCATGCTCACCAGAGATACGATCAGTTAATGATATATTAGAATACCCCTTTACTATTCAAGAAATGTATAATTGTTTAAAAAAAAAAGATACCGCTACAGGTGACGATGGGATCACATACTCAATGATTTACTATCTACCCCATTGTGCCAAACTACATTTGTTAAAACTATATAACATCATTTTTGTAACTGGAGAGATCCCTGTCCAATGGCGTGACATCCGAGTTGTGCCATTACCTAAGAGAGAAAACCCTTCAAACAATGATCTTAAGCTACGTCCAATCTCTTTGATTTCGTGTGTTTGTAAAATTTTACATGGTATGATAACGAAGCGTTTGGAGTGGTATGTAGAAAAGAATAAATTACTAACACCTTTCACGACTGGATTCAGGAAGGGACAGTCATGTTATGATAATTTAGTTCGCCTTGTCACACAAACACAAATAGGGTTTTCGAATAATTCCCCCACACTAGCATGTTTTTTGGATATTGAGAATGCTTATAATAATATTTTGATTAATGAACTAATAGTAAATCTTGATGATATAGGGGTGGGTAAAAGGATATGTTTATATTTATGGAACTTTTTGACAGAGAGACATTTAAAAAATAAGGATGATTTTGACGAGAGTAAATTTATTATGCGATATGCCAGTCGGGGCCTCGCACAGGGTGATCCTATGTCTCCCATCCTTTTTAATATAGCTACAATGAAAGTCAGTAAAGAAATAAATAATATCTTTATTTGCCAGTACGCTGACGATTTTGTTTTGTAT
This sequence comes from Apamea epomidion, assembly GCA_947507525.1. Taxonomy (NCBI): domain Eukaryota; kingdom Metazoa; phylum Arthropoda; class Insecta; order Lepidoptera; family Noctuidae; genus Apamea; species Apamea epomidion. Next base: position 20,832,089 of record OX382238.1, read on the forward strand.
ACTTGTAATAAAAACATGACAGAAAGTGTAAACAATATTCAAAATGCACTCAACACTATAATTATTATATTGAATCAATTGGGGTTGACACTGTCGACTACTAAAACCAAATTATGTTTATTTAGCAGAGGACGAAAAATCTCCAGTTACCGATCTTAATTAATAACAATCCCCTAGAATTAGTTACATCGTATAAGTATTTGGGTTTTTGGCTTGATAGTTGTTTAAGATGGGGTAAACAAATAAATGAATGTTATCAAAAGACACAAAAGCATCTTAATTTGCTTAAAGTCTTGGCGGGGTCGACATGGGGGGTACATCCAAAACATTTGCGTAAACTTTACGTATCTTTAATTAGAAGCAGAATAGATTATAGTTCCTTTTTGTTTGATAACAGTTGTAAGACCAATATTTATAAATTGGACAAAGTTCAGAACCAAGCATTACGGATTATAGGTGGTTTCATAAGAAGCACACCCATACATGTAATGGAGCCGGAGCTTTGCGTTCCTCCTCTGCATTTACGTAGGAAATATTTAGCATGCAAATTTTGTTTGAAAGCTTTTTCTCAGTCTGACAATGTTACTATTAATTTGTTATACGAACTAAGTTCCCTTTGTAATAATAGCTATTAGATCAGGAAGAAAACACCTCTACTTGTAGACATTTATAATTTAGTGAAAAACGAGATCATGTCATCGTCATCACCATTGAGAATGTTTTCTCTTAAAACATGGGTGACTAACATCAATGTTAATAATGTAATCAAATTTCACTTAGATAGTATAGTTCAAGCAAAAAAAACCACGATTATAACATTCTAAAATACAACGTTATATCCGAATTAAGAGAAAAGTATGACGGTTGGTATGTCATATTTACTGATGGCTCAAGAAGCGCAAGTGGTTGCGGTGCTGCCTTTTATGATCCTCATGTAGCAAATCAGTCTTTTTACAATAATTGTTTGAAATCAACTTACGAACTTTCAGTTATGTCGATGGAACTCATAGCAATTTTAGAGGCCCTTTTGTATTCTCGATCCATTCAACAGAATAAAGTTCTAATTTGTTCCGATAGTAGAAGCGCTTTATATCATATAGCTCGATGCGCCTCTGGTGTCAGAGGTACATCGATAGCTTATGACATCCTCTCTGAAATTTATGAGAACAATCTAAAGGACATTCAGTTGAAATTGCAGTGGATTCCATCACATATTGGCATCAGAGGTAACGAGGAGGCTGACATGTTGGCAAGAAAAGCAGCAGTAGATGGAAAAGAGGTTCTAATTTTAACAAATCACACTGAGTTGTTGCCTAAATACACAAAGTACTGTCACAATAAGTGGACGGAATACTTTAATGAGAGATCTTTGGAAAAGGGAATTTGGTATAAAACAATACAGTGTGAGCCTCCTCGAGTACCATGGTACTCGAAAGATCCATGGATCATTAATGTGAGTTTGAGTAGATCTTTGATTGTAACAGCGTTCAGGTTAAGATCTGGTCACGTTCCACTTAACAAGTTCGCACATATGATGAGGAAATCAGATTCTCCAAATTGTGAAGTGTGCGGTATAATTGAAGACGTTCATCACCTATTGGTGGAATGTGTCCGTTACGAGATAGATCGAGAGTCTTTTATAGGAAATTTCTGCTTGAGCAAAACTAATATGGGTATTTTCCACGAGATGTTGTCTTCTCCTGTGTCTGAAGCCGCTAAAGAGCTGTTCATGTTATTTAGTCGTAAACCATAATTTAGTAAGTAGATGTATTTTAGTTTAAGTTAGGGTACGATGGAATTGACATGTACTTTATGTATAAAAAATCCTTAAATAAATAGAAAAAAAAAAAAAAAAAAAGGAGAATCATGCGATTTTGGAAAAGTCGACTCGGCACTCGTTGACTACGATTATGTACCTATATGTGGTTTATAACGATCGGCTAAGGGTTTTAGCTCAAGGAATTTACCTTTCAGTCCTTGAGCATTGATGTGTAGTATGCGCAACTTATGATATTGATTTTGAGTGCTAGATAAAATAAGAAAAATATTCATTTACAAATGCCCTGTATTCATTTGCGACGCCGTTGGTTTCTTTTTTCTATACGATATTCACTCCAAATATTACGTACTCGTCACACAGAGAAATAACAAAAAAATGTGTGATATTGAATTACAAAACAATGTTGAAAAAGCTCGTTTAATAGTAACTTATTCAAGATGGTTTATTTTGACGTTACAGTCGTTCAATATTCATTTTGTTGCTGTCAATTAGCAGGTCATGGTATGAAATTCTATACAAAAAAGAAGGTGACCAGTTTTTATAAGCGTCAACTTAGCAAGCCTGTTGCGGTCCTGCTAATAAGACGTCATAGTACAAAAAAAGCAGTTTAGTTTAACTTCTGCCCTGCTTATAAGAGCTCATGGTAAGCCCCCTGAGAGAAAATTGAACGTTTTCTTAAAAGGTCATAGTAAGCCTCATGGTCTGTGTACAGACAGTATTGACAGTCTGTGGTGTTGACGTTGGTCAGTCAGTCAATGGTCTGTCATTGTATGATTGTCAAAGTGACAAACTTTATAGTGACACCAAAGACAGTGACACTGACAAATAAAATCATAAAATGTATGCCTGCCCCGGCTATCTGTACGCTCTCTGTTAGTGAAAGACTTTCTGACGCTATCCACATGGAGAATTTTTCAAAAGTAGAGAAAATAGGAGAAGGTACCTATGGAGTAGTGTACAAAGCAAAGGACAGAGTGACCGGAAAGGAAATCGCTCTGAAGAAAATTAAATTAGAAAAGTATGTTTTGGCGCCAAAATGTGACACCACTTGTCATTATAATATTCACCTGTTCAGAAGCTGGCTCTGTTGACTTGATAAAAGTTAAGACAAGTTTATTTAGTAGTTTGTAGCCATTTGAGCACTATGGTTGCGGTCGCGTGTTTTGCAGTGAGCCGGAGGGCGTGCCGTCGACGGCGCTGCGGGAGATCTCCGTGCTGCGCGAGCTGCGCCACCCCGCCGTGGTGCGCCTGCTCGACGTGCTGCTCGCCGACAACAAGTTGTTCTTAGTCTTTGAGTTCCTTCACATGGATCTAAAGCGACTTATGGATATCACCAAAGGACCTCTTCGCTTAGATCTTGTTAAGGTAAATTATCTATTATTTTTGCGACTAAACTATTATATTAGATTATTGTTCAAAGCATCCTGCACTAATTACTTTAATTGAAAGTTTGAAAATAATGAATTATATTTTAGTTATGCTGTGAGAAATACAAATCTACCACAACTGAGAGCATATCATTTCTCCCATTGTTCTTATATCTGAAATGCTTCTCAAATGATTGAAACATACCTTTTACTCTTGAATTCTGTACATAACATACTGATACCACACAACAGACGTGTCATTATTTTTACTAAGAATAATTGCTAAATATAATACCATCCTAACATCATCATGATCCGAATTTGTTTGGGGTTGGCGCGACATGTGACATCCCATCCTAACAGTGAGACAACAGTCGGCAACTACTTCTCTAAGCAACTGTACTCATGATGCGATGCCAGCGATACATTTCTATGAATGGTCTGTTCCTAAAGTATCTGATGAAAATGTAAACAAACCCTGTTCAGGTTAAATTCTTTCACATTCACTTATTACAGCAAATTAGTAACAGTTTCATCTATATTTAGAAGGTTTCAACTTTATGTCTCACCACTTTTTCCAACAATTATTGTTTGATTACATGAAAATTATCAAATTGCGATAAAAAACCATCAAAGTGAAAAACACCATAAGGTGGTTTAACATTAAAATTTTGTTAATGTATTCAAATAACCCCCCACCTCCCCCTCATCCCTCTCACCGAGAGGAGGCCTGTGTCCCAGCTGTGGGAACATTAAAGGCTGATTATGTATGTTATGTGTTCAAATAACCAAATGAAAGCACTCAATTAGTTAGTGGTTAAACTTTTTTGTACTTATTATTCCTCTGTAATTTCATATGAAGTTTTTGCACGAGTAGTGAAACTATTTGGAGCACTATGCTATATCCACAGTGATAATTTAAAATTTGCTAAATGTGATCATTGGGAACCCACCCTTTTGGGCACTGCACTGCAATAGTAGGACAGAGGAAGCTTTGAAAACTACCCATAGATAGATCTAGATAATATACAGGGTGTCAGGGACATTGACGCGTTAACAACGAGATAAAGGTTACACCTAATGAATGGTTAAATAAAAAAAACATTTTTGAACACAACACTCTGCGGTAAATATTGGCTTGTGCACACACATTATCTAACTACCACAAACGGGACTTAGTATTTCACCAAGACCATCGCTTAATCATGTCTTCGGGACCGGGTGGAATGTGGGAGTAGTAGGGTGGGGAACACCACATGACCTTGAGCTCAAGGTTAATAAACCGAAGATACGTGATTCTCCTAAGGTCACTTAGGTCATAGTCAATATCTACGGTGCACTTCCTAAGTCGGTGACCTTGAGGTAAAGCTCAATGATCCCGAACTTTCATAGTTCAAGGTATATTCAGCACTATGAGGTGAAGGTCAATGTCCACTGTACGAGGACCTTCAGGTTAAGTACGAGTGACCTCGGGAGCGTCCCCTGGAATTTGATTGCCCTGACTCTACCGACAGCTTGACTTCAGGTGCAAAAACAGCATCTTTTTTATATCTCGAAAACGTTTGTCCGTCCCTATCACAAAGCCAAGCTAACAGTCGTTTTTTTTCGAGAATAGCTTCTGTCAGGTCAAGCTAAGAGGTTGCCGTCTGCTTAATCGCTCTTGCCTCGGCCTTCAGCCAGGGCTTAAAAAAGTAAATGACTACACGCTAAGGGCATCCCCTGTGGGGTACGCACCTCGGCTTAGGGCGACACTAAGGGAGAGCAGCAAGCGACAGACTGGATCGGTAAGGTCGGCGGTGGCATGCCGGACAGCTGTGCCTCTATTATAGTGTGTGCAGGGTCTATAAACTGCTAACTTTTAGCGATGAAGTGTGTTCACAAGAATGGTTATGTGTCACCAGAGTTATCTGCGTCAGCTGTTGGAGGGCGTGGCGTACTGCCACGCGCACCGCGTGCTGCACCGAGACCTGAAACCGCAGAACTTGTTGGTGGACGCCGAGGGCAATATTAAGCTGGCCGACTTCGGCCTGGCGCGCGCCTTCGGTATCCCCGTGCGCGCCTACACGCACGAGGTGGTGACGCTGTGGTACCGCGCGCCCGAGATTCTGCTCGGCGCCAAGTTCTACTCCACTGCCGTGGACGTGTGGAGCCTCGCCTGCATCTACGCCGAGATGGCGAGCGGGCGCACGTTGTTCCCGGGCGACAGCGAGATCGACCAGCTATTCCGCGTGTTCCGCGCGCTGGGCACGCCGGGCGCGCACGTGTGGGCGGGCGCGCGCCGCCTGCCCGAGTACCGCGCCGCCTTCCCGCGCTGGCCCGCGCGGCCGGCGCGCGCGCTGCTGGCCGAGCCCGTGCGCGCCGCGCCGCACGCGGCCGCGCTGTTCGACGCCATGCTGCGCTACGAGCCTAGCGAGCGCGTGCCGGCGCGCGCGGCTCTGCTGCACCCGTACCTGGCCGACGCGCGCCGCACGCCGCCCGACCTGCCGCGCGCGGGCTCCGGCGCGCCCTGACGCACACATATGGTGGCGAAACTGTGTAAAGGGATTAAAAGTAGAAGATGTGTTGGTGTGTTTCGTGTATGGACGTAAGAACGGACAAAGAATAATTATAACGTATAAAATTAGAACACCGAATAAATAGATATAAAGATAATAATAATAAATGGTCTATTGTACACAAAATATGTGCACTACTTACATACCGTACCTGTCCATACCGGAGACCTTGATTTAGGTGATTTTTTTTCTACATTTGCAGATTTTACTTTTAACCGTGGGTGGATTACGGCCCACTCCCTCTCACCAAGAGGAAGCCTGTGTCCCAGCATTGGGAACATGATAGGCTGATTATGACCTTAACCGCTTAAGGCTTTAACCTTTTCAAAAGCTTATTATGTATCTGTCCCAGGCGACGACATGCTCTTCAGCGGTCTAACACTATATATCTATATATATAATACATTATAGCAGGTCTCGACTTTTCTGCCAGCGAGCGGCGCAGAGTGGCGGGCTGTCGGGCTGTCGTACATTGTACTTGGTCGGTGGTAGATAAATGTTAGTAGCTGCAAGATCGAAAACAAGGGTTCGAAAAACATGAATTTTAATTTACAAACTTATATAAAATAGCGCACTATACAACACAAAATATAGTTTATTTATTTGACCATTTATGTACCCACCAGTTAAAACTATTAGCAGTGTGAATCAATGTTGTACACAGGAACCACCTATTTAGTTTACATATTATATGTGTGGCTGAAGTCACGGTTATGCACACCAACACCAAATAAAACCAGCGAGCTCTGTGTTTAGTTGTGCGCGTATGGCACGATACTAATCATTCATTGATGTTACTGAATGAGATATAATATTTCGCATCATATTACTATAGCGACCTTGGCGCGATGGCTATCGTCTTTGGTCAGTGCACGAGATGTCGTAAGTTCAAACCATGTGTCCAGCAAATGTCATTTTCTTTTTGTATTCATTATGTTGTTTAAACATTACTTAAAAGTTGAATTTATAACGATTCGATCCCATTCATGGATGAGTAATGAAGTTTGCAACGTTTGAGACAGCCACGGAACTATCAGGCCATTTTATTTTGACTGTTTAGAAAATAACTACCGACAATTTAAAAAAATTGTTTTCGAGCACCCTGTTTTATAAAAAATTAGCATTCTTTGTTGTCAGTCTACAAGTATTTGCATTACTGAGTTTATTGGTTGCTACTCGTATTCGTGTGTAGATTTATTTCTGTGGATCCAACATTTATCAATGTTATGTGTATGTTAAAAAAGGCAGAAATCGTTGTTCTGCATGAGCAAAACGTATCTTTAAGTGAAAATGAAAGACGCCTAATTATATCGGGTAACAGTTTGATATTACGTTGATATTATGCATTTTTTTTTGTCGCTGAGAAATGCTTTATGCATCCCCGTCTCGCGGGGGACGAGACGGGATATGTGGGACTCCCTGTCGGAATGACAGTATACCCACTAAAACTCCCACATCGCCGTGATGGGAGGGCCATGGGAAACCGGCAAAGCCTTTACTTCCACAGCCCTCCCGGCGCATGCCCGCCTAGATGATATGGCGGGCCCCGCATGCCCCCCAGGTTGGGGGGCTACGGGAAAGGCCGGGAACCTAGAGAGGCGTCACGACGTTCTCACCTACCGCCTGACGCAGGTCCTCTCCGGACACGGATGTTTCGGGAGGTTCCTGCACATAATCAGGCGGGAGGAGACGCCCGGAAGTCACCACTGCGAGGATCGCCCAGAGGACACGGTGGAGCATACGGTGGAGGTCTGCCCCGCTTGGGCAGAGCACCGCCGTGTCCTCGTAGAGGCGATCGGCAGCGGCGGCGACCTCTCGCGTCCGGCCCTGGTTCAAGCCATGGTCCGGGGCGAGAGGGAGTGGGAGGCGGTCACCTCCTTCTGCGAAGCAGTCATGCTAGCGAAGGAGGTGGCGGGATGGGCGAGGGAGACATCCTCACGCCTCAGACGCCGAGGGAGACGCTCCGGGCGTCGGGAGCCGCGTGACGACTCCCGGCCACCGTAGGCGCGGGCCTGCGGGCGGAGAGCAATGGGTAGCTCTCCGTCCGATCAGGACCAGGCCCGTGCCGGACGGCGCGTATGTGTTCCACGCGCGCTTCAAAGAGATGTCAGCGTAGTTGACGGGGCCCGACAGGGCCGAAGCCTGCCGGGGTAGCGGGATCGTCCGAAAGGGTTACCGCTGCCCTGGTACATAAAGGGCTAAGGAAGGAACACGGGTGGGTTTTAGTCAGTAAGAGTCTGACACTCCCTTCTGCTCCACCCAGAGCGGGAGAGGTCATTTGATGATTTCCCATCCTCAAAAAAAAAAAAAAAAGCGTAAGTGTATATTATAGGTCAGTGATTCAAACCAATATTAATCTCCTCGGCAAAAGTATTACATTGAGTTTTAATCAAAGAGATTTGTCAAGTAAATAATTTAATGTCTTTGGTTTTAATAACTAAAAATTTCAATATGTACTTCACTTTAAAAAAAATGTCTTTTATTTACCTCGTAGGATAGTATAAACTACTATGTATCACTCGGAAGAAAGTGCGATTCCCAACTCGTGTGTATTTAAGGCATGGCTTAGCCTCGGGCGTCGGGCCTCAAACTATACCGTCAGTAATCGGTCACTTTCTCCTCTCGCCTATAATAGGAACCTAATGTTAAAAGTCTAGGTTAAAATATTTCTCTGAATGTTATCTTCAGAATAAAACTATGGTGCCTAATACATAAATTCTTTCTTTTCTGGTCAGTAACTTTCAAAATCTATCCAGTAATTAAATTAAAAATTCGTCCATGAATTTTATCACAGTATGCTGCTGTGCTGATAACTAACATTTTAAAAGCCGGCAGATTTAAGACATGTCTCACAAGACAGGCCGTAGGTACAGCCGAAATAGATCAATTTGGCCTCCCAAGGGGAAGAAAATAGATATTTCGGGTCTTGCCGTAGGCCGATATCTCGTTACTAATAGCCATAGAGAAAAATAAAATAGTCTATGACTGTTGCCAGACTGACATGACAGTGACAGTGTCAATATTCGTGCCGTAAAGATAATATCTTCTTCAGCAAAGCGGTCTATCTATTTGTTTATTTTCGTATACAGCTCGCGCGGTTTGACCCGAGTTTTTAATTATTAACCGTTAAAACAAATCCATTATATTCACCTAATTGCAAATTTCAATTGAATGGCGCTTGGATTTATCAGCAGAAGTGAATAAATGATTATTTATTAAATACCTAACCAAACTACTTGATACATTCAATTATGTCTATTGAAATAGAATCTGCCGAGTAAGTGTGATAAATTGATAGTATTAATTAGTAGTGTTCTTAACTACCGTAAATCAAACAAAGTGATAAATATCTTCACATTTCCAGTGTTATCCGGCTCATCCAGCAATACTTGAAGGAATCTAACCTCACTAAAACACTTCAGACCCTGCAGGTATACGTTCATATTTATTATGATAACCAAGTTAGTATGGAATGAGACCTGCAGCCTAATTGCGTTGCACTCTTACTATGGAAATGCCTTTCATTTTGTCAAATTCAGCAATATTCATTACATTATTTACGAGTTGTAACAGCATGGAATTGGCTCTCGGAAAATGTTGTGACGTCTTCCACACCAAACTGCTTCAAGAATCGACTGGACAGATTAAATATCTCCAAGCTATATGGTACACACACATCGGCTAATTCGCTGCTAGTGTGTCTAACCAAATAATAATAATAATTTATGTTGTTGAGGCAGTCGCTCCATGTAAAATACTGGTAGCCAGCTGCATCCGGTTAGACTGGAAGCTGACCCCTACATAGTTGTGAAAAGGCTAGGCAGATGATTTATGTTTTCAAATAGACAAATTTTACCAACAATAATAGGAGGCTATGGATTTTGGATTTCTAATTAAATTCTTTAGATTTTGATAAAAGTGTGATAGTGTGTGTAGGGCTGGTAGTCTGCTTGGTTATGTACTGTAGCATGTGCCAGTCTCTAACTGACATGAGGCCAAATTGTGTGACAGAATAATTATCAATGATATCAAACTTTATATTAACAAGTTCACTATCATATTACCACATACCAGACATGCGTCTCCACCACACTGCGGTACAGTGTAATATTTTGGAGTAATTTACGGATAGGGAATTGGCCTTTAAAGTCTAAAAAAAGTGTCTTCATGCAGTATGCATGATCCAAAGCACTGAGAGACACATCTAATGAGCCCGTACTCAATGGATTCTTCTTCTGAGTGTCGATGGCAAAAATAGTTTACTAGTAGCTATTCAAGGCTTCCCCTCTCTACCGTCCAGGTACGTCCTATGAAACATCACCATATCTTTTTTCACACAGCGATTTGAAATGTACTGCCATAGTACTCATTGTTCTATAATATAATGTCTATCTAATGACATAAGTTTAGTTTTTATTGGTTGTGGGGGCCATTTTGTCCGGTCCTTCTTTTACTGTTGAATTTTTTTAAACCAATGAAGTGGGTAGGCGTACCCTCAATAATCCCAAAACCCAAAAAAAATTAAAAATAAAATTAAAGTTTTAAACTAAAATCCAACTACCACATAAACGCCAACTCAGACTAGACAGACTAGTCAGATAGGAAACGCTGACCTGATCTTGTTTTATTTTAAAAATATTTTTCACGTATAGAAGTGTTTGTGAAACCTACTTACAAAATAAAATCATTTATCATTTAGCCAAAAAGCTATAAACACGAAGTACTGTAGAGAACTAGAAGAGCTCTCTGAGGCAACGGGAGGAATCAAACAACTATACGAATCCTTTAAGACTATATTGTAAGAACATCATTACATATATCTGTCTAATTACAACTCTCTATTCTAAACCAAAAATCCTAATTAAAATATTTGGCCCTAGTTTGAACGTTCGAATGTCATCCGCACTAAGTTATAGCCGGCCTGCACCATTATGAGGTCGCCATCGGCAGACAAACCTCTACATGAGCTATGCCCATCCTTGAATAAAAGGAATGGTATACTCCCGCTTCTAAACAAGACTTTTATTCACAACATTCGAACACCCACGCCCTTCCTGCCTATCACTATGATAATAATTACCTAAGGCCAGATTATATATATGGTGTGAGGTCCAACTCTGGCAAGAGTAGGCTTAAGTCAGGATGAACGAATCGCGAGTCCGACACTATGACAAGTGTCGGGTAAACTAATATTTATATGTGCCACTGTGCACCAACATAAACTAACGCAGTCCTGCTTAAACCTCGTCGAGCCAAAACTAGCGTAAAAGAAGCGACGCGGCCTCCTTTTTTTTTTTTTTTTTTCATATTTATTTCCAAACATGCGATCGGTTCTTGAACCATAAACAGTTGTTTATGAATGTGTTTGACATGTTAGGCTTGCCCTCCCATTGTTAGGCTGCCTTTGGATATTGCTTTACTCAAAGTATGTTATCCCAAGTGTGCAGTCTTTTAAGACGTCTTGTTAGCAGCGATTTACTTAGAGCGTGAGCAAGGCTGTTTTCGTGATTTATTATCCTCTCTCTGTAAGCTTTTGTCATAATTTTGATTTCCTCTTTGATGGTAGGAACTTTTAGATATTCGTGGATTTCACCCATTCTTGTGTACCATGGGGCACTCACTATGGCTTTAAGCACGCCATTTTGAAATCGCTGGAGTATTTCAGTGTTAGAGGTTTTTGCTGATCCCCACAGCTCTATGCCATAAGTCCAGACTGGTTTTATGACTGCTTTGTAAATCAAAACTTTGTTGTTGACAGAGAGTCGCGATTTTCTTCCCAATAACCACTCTAGTGTTCTCCATCTGTGATTGAGTACATCACGCTTTGTTTGGATGGACGCGGCCTCCTAAATGTAAACAAATTGATGTGACAATTCACATCAGCCTATATGAGGCTTAAAAAAAATAAATGATCAAAACTTCAAACTCTTTTACCCCATCGGACGGTATTGAGCCAGAGGGAGGGAAAGGCTAAGAGGTCAGTGACCATCGAGAAAACCTATCTTATACTCCAGAGGAAACATTTCCAAAAATCTACTCCGTTCTCATTAAACTCAAACTCCATGTAACATCAGTCAATACTGATAGAACTGTGGGTCCTCCAATATAAGTTGAACCAATTGTGTCAACCAAACACACTTTGCAAAGGCTATGCCCCCGTAAGCAAAGTTGGTTTCAACTTAGGTGAGTGTCATTGTAGAGAGCTAGAAGAGCTCTCCGAGGCAACAGGAATATGACTCCTTTAAGACTATATTGTAAGAACGTCTTTACATATTTCTGTCTAAATTACAACTCTCTATTCTAAACCAAAAATCCTAATTAAAATATTTGACACTAGTTTGAACATTCGAATGTCACTAGCGCTAAGTTATAGTCGGCTTGCACCATTTTGAGGTCGCCATCGGCAGACAAACCTCTACAGTACTTTCTATACTCCGTGGGTATAAACAAGATATATCACACACAGATCAATTAAAAAGCGGGAGTCACACGTAATCTGTTTGATGTATGCTTACCTTGTAGTACCTAATTAAAAGACGCGTGTCTCCAGATTTTTGGTGGTGGTGTCACTTCACCTGCACAATCACTTATTTTGCAATTTTTATAATAACGATAGAGTTGGTCATATTTTAAGTTAAAGTTAAGTTTAAATACTATAGATTTATACATGTGACGTCACAAAGACTACTAGTAGGTACTATAGATTTATACGTGTGTTGTGTGTCTTTGCTGTCCATGTGTTTCAGATAGCATGGTGATTTAAATCTGTCCGGTCGGAACCGGAGCAGTTCAGTGTAGGAGCTGTCACAACACTTTCTTCGCCAAGAGCCTATATAATATTCTATGCCAATACATTAATTATTTCGCCTTCAATTATTCAACATATTCCAAATAGCAATAGAAACAGTTTCCACCCACAAGGCATGCACTTCTGCAGCGGGTATTAGTTAGTGCAGCAGGCGTTGTTCCGCAGGAGGAGACGGGCGTGTCGCTGAACACGGTGGACAGCGTGGACGGGTTCTGCGCGGACATCAACAACGGGCACTGGGACACGGTGCTGAAGGCCACGGCGTCGCTCAAGCTGCCCGATAAGAAGCTAATGGAGCTGTACGAGCAGGTGGTGCTGGAGCTCATCGAGCTGCGCGAGCTGGGCGCCGCGCGCTCGTTACTGCGCCAGACGCACCCCTGTCTGCTCATGAAGCAGCAGGAGACCGACCGCTACATCCACCTCGGTAACTACCCGCCCACACGACTACACGAGTAGTGAGTCGGGGTTGTAACAAGCGTTCGTCTCGTGTCGCAGAGAACCTGCTGGCGCGCTCGTACTTCGACCCGCGCGAGGCGTACGGCAGCGGCGGCGGCAAGGAACGGCGCCGCGCCGCCATCGCCGCCGCGCTGGCCGGCGAGGTGTCCGTGGTGCCCAGCTCGCGTCTGCTGGCGCTGCTGGGCCAGGCACTCAAGTGGCAGCAACACCAGGGCTTGCTGCCGCCAGGTATGACTTTTGTATCACTAAAAAAAAAAACGATATAATTATACCATCGATTGAGCGGAGACGAAGATGACCAGTCGACGTAAAGTATAAAAACCAAAAAAAACTGTAAGAAGGCTGCTGGTGTTTGTATTGTGATGTCCGCGTGCCCGTGGCGGCGACCCCGGGGCCGCGGGCACGCGTGGCCGGCCTGACTGGCGATACTGACGAACGCGCTCCGCAGGCACCACCATCGATCTGTTCCGCGGCAAGGCAGCCATCCGCGACGAGGAGGACGACCAGTGCCCCACGCAGCTCTCCAAGATCATTAAGTTCGGACAAAAATCACACGTGGAATGTGCCAGGTCAGTGCTCATCCATATAAATGAATACCGCGACAGACTGCCGGACGCATGAAGAGGCCCGAACGTAAACCGAATTGACTTAAATTGAATTCAAAAAGCGTGCAGCGATTTATTAATTAATTATAAGTGCGCTCCAAGCTTTTTTCAAGCTTTTATATCATATACATGCGTGTGTAATGATGACGTTAAAATAAGTTGATACTTAACATCATGCTAGGACACTTAGGAGCGAAGAACGCTAAGCGAAAACAAAGTAAAAGCATGGGCGGGCGATGCGAATGCGTTTTAATAATAAAGTTTTATTGACATAAATAAAGGTGTTACATTGTAATTTGAAGCCCTGACTCCTGTGCTAGGTGGTACAGCTGTGTCTTCACCCGCTAATGGAAATTAACAATCTATGCTATAATATTAAAATAACGTAAAAATTAAATGAATTTAGTGCATGCATGCTCTGGAGTGGTTTGTGTTCATGTGTTTTGTGTGGGTAAGTGTGTGTTTGCTATGTTTTGTGTGAATGTGTGTGTGAGAGAAATGGTGCTTGGTGGCTGTACTTTGGGTAATATTTGAGTTTATTTGCCTCCATTACTATTTGATTATCACGATAATTGAAGCTGGTGTAGTGATATTATTTTGTGTGATATCTGGATTTGTTGCGACTTCCGAGTCTTTCTCAAGCCGTAGGACGTGCAATTAGTGTCGACACTAGGTACTTAGTTTGACTCAATCATTTGTCTAACTACGCTAGTAGTTCAGGAGTTATGAGGGAACAGTTCCAGATAAGCATACATAGCCTGTTAATATCATAACCCTTTCCTTTGGCTTTGCCGTAGTCAGGTAAATATGTACCTAGGTCCGTTTTCTGTGGGAATGGAGATTCCGGGTAAAAACACGGGGCGCCTTAAACAAGGTTATGAGACAATCAAATTAGTTCGCGCTAACTCGGAAACAGACATTATCGAAGCTCATACCTATTATGTTTTAATTGTAAGCTGTTGCAATACTGTGTATCAACGCTGCTGGTTTATTAATCGGTTCACAGGTTCTCCCCAGACGGGCAGTACCTGGTGACGGGTTCGGTGGACGGGCTCGTGGAGGTGTGGAACTTCACCACCGGCAAGATCCGCAAGGACCTGCGCTACCAGGCGCACGAGGAGTACATGAGCATGGAGGAGGCCGTGCTCAGCCTCGCCTTCGGCCGCGACAGCGACACGCTCGCCGCCGGCTCCAACGACGGGAAGATCAAGGTACGTGCCTGGCGCCGGCGGCCTGCGCCCGCCCGTCTCGCGCTGACGTGTGCTCTGTGCAGGTCTGGAAGGTGTCGTCGGGCCAGGTGCTGCGCAAGCTGGAGCGCGCGCACGCCAAGGGCGTCACCTGCCTGCAGTTCACGCGCGACAACACGCAGATCCTGTCCGCCTCCTTCGACCGCACCATCAGGTGAGCGAGCGGCCGCGCTCCGCCCCAGCCGGCCGCGCCGCGTGCTGACCGCGCTCTGCTTGCAGGATCCACGGGCTCAAGTCGGGCAAGGTGCTGAAGGAGTTCCGCGGGCACGCGTCGTTCGTGAACGAGGCGGTGTTCACGCCGGACGGGCACGGCGTGCTGAGCGGCTCGTCGGACGGCAGCGTGAAGGTGTGGTCCGTGCGCACGGGCGAGTGCACGGCCACGCTCAAGCCGCTCGGCAGCGGCGAGCCGCCCGTCAACTCGCTGCTGCTGACGCCCAAGAACCCCGACCACTTCGTGGTGTGCAACCGCACCAACACCGTGGTCATCATGAACATGCAGGGCCAGATCGTGCGCTCGTTCTCCAGCGGGCGGCGCGAGCAGGAGGGCGGCGCGCTCGTCAGCGCGGCGCTGAGCGCGCGCGGCCGCCTCGTGTACTGCGCCGGCGAGGACCTGGTGCTGTACGCCTTCTGCACCGCCACCGGCAAGCTGGAGCGCACCATCAACGTGAGTGTCCGACCTGTGCCGGCCCCGCCCCGCGCGCGGTCCGCTCACGCCGACGCTTCTGTTTCAGATCCACGAGAAGGCGGTGATCGGGCTGACGCACCACCCGCATCAGAACTTGCTGGCCACCTACGGCGAGGACGGCCTGCTCAAGTTGTGGAAACCATAACGCCACAAATGCTGGATAGACTGTTACTACTAATTAAGATTTATATTTTGTAAGCACTATCTCTAAGTGGAAATAAACTATACCGAACCAGATTTAGTGTTTTTACTCAGAGGATCTAAGAGGGCGACAGAAAAATTATGCTGTACGCAAAAAGGCGAACGAGTTGAATGAGGAGCGCCAAGACGAACCTTGCGACCCACCGTTCAATCTCGATGAACGAAACAGTTCAATAAAATCGTTCAACCCTACAAACTACTATACATTTTTTGTTTTGTATTCTTTTTTTTATCAATTAAATAATTATTTGTGTTAATGTTTTGATAAGCTCCACCTGGCTAGCGTTACTCTCAATACATATGGATTGGGACGTATTAACTGGCACGGTGCTAGACGCCCGCTGGGATGTTGGACCCCTTCTTGGGCGCCAGCCACCGCGCCCAAATGGTTGGGTGCGGCTGGGGCACTATCAACGGTGCTTCCCAATCTGGGGACCCGAACGCCACCTATAGGCCAAACGTGGGGATCGTGCGATCGCGATCGCCCTGTATGGGGCCCCGGTTTGGGCGGGGCGACTGACCTGACGGTCAGTAGCATCGCAGTTTTGCGAAAGCCGCAGAGTCATTGGGGGGTATGGCTAAAGCATTTCTCAGCGACAAAAAAAAAAAAAAGGTTAGGTTAGGTTAGGTTTCTGACCTGACCCCCCCGGTGGGTTCCCGCATTGACGAGGCGGGGGGGCTCAGTAGGCCCGCGACCACGGTGAAGCTAAGAGGAACCCCAGCGGGGGCCGCTCGTCAAGGCTTTGCGGCTTAGCCGACGACGAGCGGCCTGCGGGTAGGTGGCGGTGCCGCTTGGGCGTGGAGTTCAGCAGGCAACGGGTGCGGGGGCACCGTTGCCTGTATCGCACAGGCCTCCACCAGTGTGGGACGGGAATGGCCAGGTGTTCCCGGCCATTCCCGTAGCCCCCCAACCTGGGGGGCATGCGGGGCCCGCCATACTATCTAGGCGGGCATGCGCCGGGAGGGCTGTGGAAGTAAAGGCTATGCCGGTTTCCCATGGCCCTCCCATCACGGCGATGCGGGAACACCGCTGAGTTTTAGTGGGTATACTGTCATTCTGACGAGAAAAAAAAAAAAAAGGTTAGGTTGGTGGGTGGCAGCGAGGGTGAAGCCGCTACAACCGAGGGCCTTGTGGTGCTACCGTTGCCTCGGCATTGGACATGTCAGGGCACGGTGCACCGCCGAAATAGACCGCAGCGAGCTGTGCTATCGCTGCGGTCTGTAGCTTCGAGAGGTTCCTTGTCGAGTTGGGTGCCGTCGTGGGCCGACTCCACCCTCGCCCGGTGCTGTTGCTGGGGGATCTCAACGCCAAGTCTGCGGCGTGGGGGTCCCCTGTGACCGATGCTAGGGGCGAGGCGCTGGAGGAGTGGGCGGTCACGAGTGGCTTGACCGTCCTAAATCGGGGCTCGGTATACACGTGCGTGCGGCAGCGGGGCGGGTCTATAGTGGACGTATCGTTCGCTAGCCCCGCTGTCGCGGGTCGTGTCCGCGACTGGCGTGTCGCCGTGGAGGTGGAGACGTTGTCGGATCACCGATACATCCGCTTCGACGTCTCCGCCCAGACCACCGTCGCGCGCGGTGCACCGGCCTCGCGAACGGACGGTCCGCGCTGGGCGCGTAAGCGCATCGACAGGGAGCTTCTCGAGGAGGCCGCTATTGTCCAGGCCTGGAGCCGGGAGTCGGCAATGAACGGACCCGTCGACGTCGAGCAGGAGGCGCTGTGGTTCCGCGGGGCGATGACGCAAATCTGCGACGCGTCCATGCCCCGGGTCCACGCACAGTCAGCAAGGCGCCAGGTGTACTGGTGGACTGCCGAGATCGCGCAGCTGCGCGTCGCGTGCGGGGCGGTTAGGCGCCAGTACACCCGATACCGGAGGAGACGTCGTCGGGTCCCTGACGAAGAAGCCGCGCTGTATGAGGTGTACCGCGCGGTGAAGGGAACTCTGTGGCTGGCCATCAGCGAGGCGAAGACGCGAGCCAGGGAAGAGATGTTGGAGACTCTAAACGGGGATCCGTGGGGGCGCCCTTATCGCGCGGTCCGAGGGAGACTTCGAGCCGCGGCGCCCCCACTTACGGAGAGTCTCCAACCCGAGCTGCTGGAGGAAGTGGTCGCAGCCCTCTTCCCGGCAAGAGCGGAGCATATGCCGCCGCCGATGGCTTTGTCCACAGCCACAGAGTCCACAGAGGAGAACGCCATCAGCGTCCCAGAGGTGACACAGGCAGAGATGGGGGCAGCCGTGATGCGGCTCCGGGCCAAGAACGTAGCTCCGGGGCCCGACGGGATCCACGGCTGTGCATTAGCCCTCGCTCTGAAGGAGCTTGAGCCCCAACTGAGAGGACTCTACACAGCGTGCTTTGAGCAGGGCCAGTTTCCCTCTTTGTGGAAATCTGGGCGTCTGGTCCTGCTCAGGAAAGCGGGGCGCCCTGCGGACTCGTCGTCCGCATACCGGCCCATAATGCTGCTAGACGAGGTGGGTAAGCTGTTTGAGCGAGTAATCGCAGCCCGCCTCGTCGGCCACTTGTGCAGAGAGGGGCCGGATCTGGACGACAGTCAGTTCGGGTTTCGGCATGGGCGCTCCACCATACACGCAGTGTCGCGAGTGAGAGTCCTGGCGGAGGAAGCGGTGTCCCGGGACGGGGTGATGTTGGCGGTGTCCTTGGACATCTTCAACGCCTTTATTACCCTGCCCTGGAGTTGTATTCGGGAGGCACTGCGGTATCATCGAGTGCCTCCCTACTTCCGCCACATCGTTGGGGCTTATCTGTCGGAGAGGTGTGTCACCTACATGGGACGTGATGGCAGAAACCAGCGCCACATGTCGTGCGGCGTTCCGCAGGGCTCGGTCCTAGGCCCGCTCCTGTGGAACGTCGGGTACGACTGGGTGCTGAGGGGCGAGCTCAGACCGGGGGTAGACCTGACGTGTTATGCGGATGACACGCTGGTCACTGCCCGGGGGAGCTCGCACAGGGAGGCAGCGTTGCTGGCGACGGCTGCGGTCTCACAGGTGGTGGACCGCATACGTCGCCTAGGCCTGGAGGTGGCCCTCAGCAAGTCGGAGGCCATGGTGTTTCATGACCCCGGCGGGCGCCGCCGCCCGGCTCACACATCGTGGTCGGGGGGCTCGGATCGCTGTCGAGTCTACCATGAAGTACCTGGGATTGGTGCTCGACAGCCGGTGGGACTTTGGACCCCATTTCCGGCGGCGGGCGCCCAAGTTGTTGAGCGCGGCTGGGGCGCTATCAACGCTGCTTCCCAATCTGGGGGGCCCGAGCGCCGCCTGTAGGCGGCTCTATGTGGGGATCGTGCGATCGATGGCCCTGTATGGGGCCCCGGTGTGGGCCTCTGACCTGACGGCCGGCAGTATCGCAATATTGCGGAAACCGCAGAGAGCGATGGCCGTCAGAGTCATCAGGGGATATCGCACGATCTCCTACGAGGCGGCCTGTGTACTGGCTGGATCCCCGCCCTGGGACCTCAAGGCGAAAGTACTCGCGTCATTGTATCGGTGGCGCGAGGAAGCGAGGGCGCGAGGTGAGCGACCGATGCAGCGACACATGGAGCTGCGTCGGTCTCAGCTTCGCGAGGTCCTGGTGGCGGAATGGCGGGACAGGCTTACACGCCCTACCGCTGGCCTCGTCACCATCGAGGCGGTCCGGCCGGTGCTCGAGCGCTGGCTCGGGAGGAGGCACGGCTCCCTGTCGTTTCGACAACGCCCTCTTCCAGCCCCCCTAAATGGGTCCAGGGGCGACGGACTCGGGGACGTCCGTTGCCCCCCACACATCAGGACCCGAGGTGGCGGCGCGTAGTGTTGCACGCGCGCCCCTCTTAGACGTCGCGGGGGGAGTCTAACACCTCACTCCCCCCCCTGACCCGAGGAGGCCCGCGGTGGCGGGCCGGCACCAGTCGGGGGTTGCGGAAGGATCGTACGTTCCCGCGACCCCCGGCGTAGGTGTGAGATGGAACACCGGGGTGGTTTTTAGCCGGTAAGAGTCCGGCATGCCCCTCTGCCTTCCCCAGGGCGGAGGATGTCCATGAGGATTTTCCCCCCGAGACCAAAAAAAAAAAAGGTTAGGTTAGGTTAGGTTAGGTTGGGGGATCCCCCACAGTGCATACTTCCACGTAGTATCCCCTGGGCAACGTCGCGTCTGACCACCGTAACGGAGTGGCAGACCGGCGGCTAAAGTGCACTGAATTCGTAGATATCTACGCGGTCGTCTACGAAAATGTCGAAAAAACCTATGCGTGACGCCTCCGGGCGCTTTTGTTTTAACCCTGTTTTTAACCCTAATTTTAATCCCAATTTTAACAATTTTAATCCCGATTTTTACCCAAATTTTAACCCGAATCGCTCCTCCCAGGGCGATTCAAACGGCCCTTTTCAGGGTCAACCCAACGGCCCTTCTCAGGGCCAATCCAACGGCCCTTTTCAGGGCCACGCCGGTGACGCTTTGGCGTCGGACGCTGAACGCGCACCGTCTGCGGCCAGCTTGTTTAGCAAGCCGGACGAGTTTTCGGACTCCAACGACTCCAACCTGGAGACGTCGGGGGCCGAAAACGACCGCCTCAAGCGGAAGAGGGCCTACCTAAGGCACGGGTCCGAGGGCTCCTCGGAGTCGGCCGGAGGTAAGGCCGGGAAAAAGTCGAAGCCTAAAAAGGCTTCGACTTCTAAAGAGCCGATACCCGCCGATACCCACGATGTGGGCTTGGTGGACGCCGAGCGCCAGCTTAACCTGGCAAAGAGGGCGCAACTCCAGGAAGACCTGGAGGAGAGGGTCGCCGCCAAGGAGCGCCAGGCGCAAACCGCCAGGGCGAGGGCCGGCTATGGGGCATCCAATGTCCTGTATGCTGACCACTCCCTGGCGGAACTGGAGCGCATGGCGCAGGAGGACAGAGAGGAGGTCCTGGAGGTCGCCTCAAAGTCCTCCAACCTGAAGGGGACCTTCCAAAAGGCCCTCAAATGCCGGGCTGCCAGCATGCACGGCATCGTCGCAGAGCTGGTGAAGCGGACGGCCACGGACGAGACGCGGCAGCTGCAGGCGAAGGTGGATCGCCTGCAGGCGGAGGTCAGCCAGCTACACCTGAAGCTGGCTGAGGCCACGGCTCGGCCTGCTCAGCCTGCCCCGTGTCCGGTGGTAGGAGGCTCCTCCTCCCCTTCCAACCTTGAGGATATAATCCGCAAGGTTGTCATGGAGGAGAGGGCCTTCACCAGGGCCTGCCTCGCAGGCATTGAGGACCGGCTCCTGCCGGAAAGGCGGCTCCGCCCGCCACTAGCGGCGGATAAGCCACCACAGCGGGAGCTGGAAGCTGCTACTCTAGCAGGCCCGGCATCGGTTGCGCAGCCCCAGGCCCCAAAGCCCTCCAAGGGCAAAGGGAAGGGCAAGAGGACGAAGGCGGCTCCTCAAGCCCCCACCACAAGCGCGGAGAGATCGACTGGGTCATCTGCCACGCCAGCAGCCACCCAGGACTCCCAGGAGGAAGACGCCTTTCTTCCCTCCACCACCCCGTCCAACCAGTCGTGGACGGAAGTGGTCAAGAGAGGGAAGGGCAAGGGAGTGCAAAAGTCGGCCCCCAAGCCCGCCGCGACTGCTCCTGCAGCTAAACGGGCTCCAGCCGGCGGGAGGAAGCTGGTTCCTCCCAAAACCGCGGCCGTCGTCGTGACCCTCACCCCGGCGGCCGTGGAGCGGGGCGAGACATACGAGTCCGTCCTAAGACGGGCTCGTACCAATGCTGATCCCTCCCAGCTGGGGATCAGCCATATTACGTGCCGCCGAACCCTAACCGGGGCTCGAATTTTCGAGTTCTCGGGGGTAGAGCGCGGCACCAATGCGGACCTCTTCGCAACAAAGTTGCAAGAGGTCATCGCGGATGTGGCGACGGTCGTCAAGCCCGTCAAGACCGCAGCCTTGGAGGTGGCCGATCTGGACGATTCGGTCACCAAGGAGGATGTGGTGGCGGCCGTCGCCGCAGCTGGAGGCTGCGACGCTGGCGCAGTGAGGGGTGGATCCATCGGGATCGGCCGCCGCGGCATGGGCATCATCCGCGTCGAGTGCCCAGTCGCCGCGGCTGCGGCCGTCCTTGCTGCGACCAAGGGACGGCTGCTCGTGGGGCTCAGCTCGGCTGTGGTCCGGGCACTTGAAGACCAGCCTACGCGCTGCTTCAAGTGCTTCGCGTTCGGCCACACCCGAGCCACGTGTCCCTCCAAGTCCGACTGGGGAGACACGTGCTACCAGTGCGGGCAAGAGGGACACAAGAGTGCCACTTGCCGCGCCACCACGCCACACTGCAAGGCGTGTGCCGCCAGTGGCCGTCCCGCGGACCACAGGATGACGGGCAGGAGCTGCAAGCCCCCCGTGAGGAAGGGCATAGTGCCGGCGCAGGTTTGCCCTGCTGCCACCACCGCCGCCGCCATCGCCGTCGCTGCAGCGCCAGCGGCGGTAGCTGAGGAGAGGGGTGCGATGTCGGAATAATGCTTTCCGACTATCGCATCCTCCAGGCGAACGCCAACCACTGCAAAGCGGCCCAGGACCTGGTAGTGCAGGTCATGGCCGAGTGGTTGGTGAACGTAGCGGTGGTCGCCGAGCCCTACTCGATCCCCAGCAGCTGGCTGGGTGACGAGGACGACTCGGTGGCACTAGCGGCGCGGTCTTCCACGGACTCCCCTCCCCTCTCGCTATTAGAGAGAGGACCGGGATACGTGGCCGCCGCGTGGGGAGACATAGCCCTTGTGGGGGTATATTTCTCC
This sequence comes from Apamea epomidion, assembly GCA_947507525.1. Lineage (NCBI taxonomy): Eukaryota > Metazoa > Arthropoda > Insecta > Lepidoptera > Noctuidae > Apamea > Apamea epomidion. The sequence goes on from OX382238.1 coordinate 20,854,536, forward strand.
CCAAACCGCCCTCTCCAGGACTTTGAGAATTATCTCGGAGTCCTGGCCGCCGTGGTCGGCAGGGTGGCGCCGCGGCAGGTCTCCCTGCTGGGAGACCTGAATGCCAAGTCGGTGACCTGGGGCAACCCGGCCACCGACGCACGCGGGCGGGCGGTGGAGATGTGGGCAGCCTCCTCTGGACTCTCCCTCTTGAACAGAGGAAGCGTCATCGAGGAAGCGTCGTCTCGTTCATCGAGGAACAAACCTTTCGGCGGGTCCGCTGAGTCGGGTTGGCCGGACAGCGGACGGAGGCATGTTTAATGCCGCCGCCGGGGGCTTGGCTTAACCGCCTGACCCAGAGGAAGGACACCTCTAAGATAAAAAACCACCCAATCCCAAGTTTCGGGAGCGCGGCGAGGGGATGAATGGCCGTTGGGAGTACGGTCGTTAGCGCTCCAGGTGGGAGCGCTAACGACCGTACTCCCAATGGGTTGGTATCTCCCGCCCCCAACAGTATATAGGGCTACGTTTTGAAGGGCATGGAGCCACTGCCCGCGAAGGACCCCAATACTTGCTTCCATTCTCGTGGGAATCATATGGATAAAATTAAAAAAACAAATTTAAACGACGCTGAAGGAGAGAAAGTGCCTCGTGTACTTATTGAGAGGATTGGAGGTGTGCTCGCGGACTCGGACTCTGCGTCGAGTCTGATGACCGTCGCAAGCGCTGCGAGTGCAAGCTCAAAGCGCCCGGGCAAACGCCCTCGAAGTGGTACGGACTCGGGGTCGGATTCGGCTCTGAGTGATACTTCGGTACCGGCTGCCAAGGTCGGTGCCAAAAAAGGCGGAAGAGGTAGGCCGGTGTCGACGGGCAAGTTCGTTGGCATCGGCTTGTCCAGGCGCGAGGTTGCGGCTGCCAAGAAGGCTGCAGCCGACGCCGACAAACAAGCGGAGGATGAGCGGCAGATTGCGGCTCTGACAAAAAGGGTGACGGAAGGTAGGGCCCGGACCCGCTTGTCGGAGTCGTCTTCTGCTGCCTCCGATATGGTCATCGAGGCGGAAGACTTACCTGCCTTCGACCACAACCAAAGAATGGTTGACGCTGTGGCTGCCATCAAGAGGGTTCAAAAAGTGTCGAAGGGCCTCAGTGGCGTAAGCCAGAAGGCACTCAAAGAGGCTACGGCCTCGATTCTGGAGAGTGCCGAGGTGCTACTCAGCCGCACCACTAACGAAGAGGCGACATTATTAAGGGCTCAAAATGCAAAGCTGGCGGCCCAAATGGCGGAACTCCGCAAGGAGTATGAGGAGCTCAAGGCGGAGATGGCGTTCTTCCACCGCGAGCACCTCCGGAAGGAGCTGGGCTTGCCACAGCCGCAGCAGCAGCCACAGCAGCAGCCCACACAGCAGCAGCCGCCACCAGAGTCGGAGTTGGCTCGCCTTGTCCGTCAGGAGTTGGCGAGTTTCAACGCCCGATTCTCGGTGTTAGAGGGGAGGATCTTACGCCCTCCCCTAGCTGCAGACCAACGCAGCCCACCGACGTCATCTTATGCGGCCAAAGCTGCAGCGCCTTGTGCCAAACAACAGGCACAAGCGGCTGCTACTATAACGGAGAAGACGCCCCCAATAGCCTTGTCTCAAGATAAGGCGAATGGGAAGAAGAAAAGGAAGACGAACAAGTCGGGTGCAGCGGCTACCTCTACAGCGCCGCCAACACAATCTGCGTTGACAGGTCAGCGCGACCCTAAATCCGCCTCGTCACAAAAGGAGGCGGAATGGACAATTGCGGGCGCCAAACAAAATAACAATAAGGCGTTCCGCAAGGCCAGGCAACAGGCCCAGAAAGTAAAGACGGCGGCCCAAGCACAGGCTGCGAGGCTCCGTGCCCCTCGATCAACAGCTGTGGTTCTGACACTACAGCCAGGCGCGGAGGAGCGGGGTCTAACATATGCCGGGATCCTTTCAAAGGCGAAAGCCGAAATCTCATTGAATGATCTCGGCATAACGGGCCTCCGGTGCAAGCCAACGGCTACTGGAGCCCGACTACTAGAAATCTCGGGGGCTTCAAGTGCCCCCAAGGCAGACGCCCTTGCCGAAAAGCTAAGGGCGTCTCTCGGAAGTGACGACGTCAGAGTGTCCAGGCCCACTAAATGTGCAGATTTGCGAATCTCGGGCCTGGACGACTCTGTCACCACTGATGAGGTCGCCACCGCCATCTCTAAGGCCGGCAACTGCCCGCCAGAACAAGTAAAGGCGGGCACAATTCGTAGGGGTGTCTCTGGCCTCGGGACAGTGTTAGTAAGTTGTCCCGTAGCGGCGGCCAACAAACTGAAGGAGGGCAGAAGACTGCTGATAGGATGGGTCTCGGCGCAGGTGACGCTCTTGACGCCCAAGCCCCAGTCAGCCCGATCATAAAGCTGGCTCTTGCACAGCCGTGCCGCACTGCGTACTCTGTGTGGCATCCGACAAGCGCCAGGCCCACAAAGAAGAAATCCGGGACCAAGACACAGCCGATTCATCCGCCGGCTTCTCACGATACACCAACAGAGGCAACCGGTTCCTCGCAACCGGCTCACCCACCGGTTGCGGCAGCAGATCCGCCGGGGACTGGGGAGGAGACAACTCTAATGGAAACCCAATAATGGCCCCAGGTCATCTATGTTTCCTCCAAGCTAACATAAACCACTGCGCCAGAGCTCAGGATCTCTTGCTCCAAAGCATGGCGCAGTGGTCAATCGGTGTGGCAGTCGTCGCCGAGCCGTATTTCGTGCCGCCCACGGATGACTGGGTGTGCGACACTAACGGTTCGGTGGCGCTTATAAGAAGGTCTGCCGTGGACACCCCGCTCTTTGAGGCCGTCACACGGGGGCGGGGCTATGTCGCGGCAGTTTGTGGCGATATTATGGTCGCGGGGCTGTATTTCGCCCCTAGCCTATCTCTCGCCGACCTCGAGGAGGTCATTTTGGATTTGGGCACGGTCGTCGGTCGTAGTCGTCCTCGTCCCGTTCTCGTCTTGGGGGACTTCAACGCCAAGTCTGCGGCATGGTGTTCCCCGACAACTGATGTGCGGGGCGAGTTGGTGGAGGAGTGGGCGGTCGAGCAGGGCCTGCTTCTTCTGAACCGAGGTTGCGTGCAGACATGCGTGCGACAGTGGGGCGGGTCAATAGTGGACCTCACGTTCGCTAGCCCCGCTCTCGCGCGCCGTGTCCATGGCTGGCACGTAGCGGAGGACGTGGAGACACTGTCTGATCACAGATATATCCGATTCAGTGTCTCCACCCAGACCTCAGTCGGGCCTGTCCAAGCAGCCCCGGTGGGCGTTGGAGACGGTCCGCGTTGGGCAACGAAGCGGCTGGACAGGGAGGCTCTCCTGGAGGCCTCTATCGTACAGGCCTGGTTGGATGCTCCCGACAGGCCTGTCAACATCGACGAGGAGGCGGAGTGGTTCCGGGAGAGCATGTCGCAAATCTGCGACGCTGCGATGCCCCGAGTCCGGCCGATACCAACCAGGCGCCAGGTGTACTGGTGGTCGCAGCAAATTGCGCATTTGCGCATCGTCTGCGTTGAGAGGCGACGCCAGTATGCCAGGTGCCGAAGAAGACGCCGCCGCTCTCCGTCAGCGGTGGCCACCGAGGCGGAACTATACGAGAGCTACAGGGAGGCGAAGAGCGCTCTCCAATTAGCCATCGTGCGGGCAAAGTCATCGGCCCGCGAAGAACTGCTGGAGACTCTGGACCGAGATCCGTGGGGACGCCCCTACCGTATGGTGAGGGGCAAGATGCGCCAGTGGGCCCCCCCACTGTCCCGGAGTCTTCAGCCACAGTTATTGGAGGACGTGGTGAGCGCTCTGTTTCCCTTACGCCCAGAGCATACACCACCTGCTATGGTTCCGCCTTGGAATGTGCCCAACACGGAAGACGACGACGACGACGACGTGCCCGAAGTGACCCGGGTAGAGTTGAGAGTGGCGGTGTCTCGCATAAAAAACACCGCCCCAGGACCCGACGGCATTCCAGGCCGTGCATGGGTCCTGGCCTTGAGGGCTCTCGGGCCCCGACTACAAGGACTCTTAAGCGCATGTTTGGAGCGGGGCCAGCTTCCACGCCGGTGGAAGACCGGAAAGCTGGTCCTGCTAAAGAAGGAGGGGCGCCCCGCAGACTCACCGTCTGCCTACCGGCCCATTGTGCTTCTGGACGAGGTGTGTAAGATCTTCGAGCGAATCATCGCCGACCGCCTCGTCCGGCACATGACCAACGAGGGGCCGGACCTAGCGGATAACCAATTTGGTTTCCGTCAGGGGCGTTCCACAGTGGACGCGATCATGCGCGTGAGGGTCCTGGCGGAGGAGGCAGTCGCCCGGGGTGAGGTGGTCTTGGCGGTGTCGCTCGACATCGCCAACGCATTCAACACCTTGCCCTGGAATACTATCAGAGAGGCACTCCGGTATCACGGGGTGCCCGGCTACCTCCGCCGCATTATCGGGGCCTATTTGTCGGAAAGATCAGTAGTTTACCCGGGTCGTGAAGGATGGGGTAGGCGAGAGATGTCGTGCGGTGTTCCGCAGGGGTCGGTATTGGGGCCACCCCTGTGGAACATAGGGTACGACTGGGCTCTGCGCGGTGCTCTTCTCCACGGAGTCGGCGTGACTTGCTACGCCGACGACACGCTAGTAACAGCACGTGGGAAGACATACCGGCAGGCGGCCATACTGGCGACAGCCGGGGTCGCGCATGTCGTGGGTAGGATCCGGCGGTTGGGCCTGGAGGTGGCCTTGCACAAATCCGAGGCCCTCTGTTTTCACGGGCCGAGGAATAAGCCACCTGCGGGTTCAAACATCGTGGTAGGAGGGGTCTCCATGGCTGTCGAGTCGACGATGAAGTACTTAGGAGTCGTCCTCGACAGTCGGTGGAGCTTCGGGCCGCAGTTCCAGCGGCTCGCACCCCGTTTGTTGGGCGCCGCTTCAGCGCTCTCGCGCTTGCTGCCCAACTTGGGGGGTCCAAATACCTCCTGCCGGAGGCTCTACACAGGGGTCGTACGGTCCATGGCGCTTTACACCGCGCCAGTGTGGGCGGATGCCCTGACGGCCCGTAACATCGCCTTGCTACGAAGGCCGCAAAGAGCGATGGCCGTCAGGGTAATAAGGGGATACCGTACGATCTCCTTCGAGGCGGCGAGCCTCCTAGCCGGATCCCCGCCGTGGGACCTAGAGGCAGAACTCCTCGCGTCACTCTATACATGGCGCGAGGAAGCGGTGGGACGGGGCGAGCGCCTGGCGCCTCGACAAGTTGAGGCGCGCAGGGCAGAGCTCCGTCAGGTCCTAGTGGCGGAATGGGAGCAGCGACTTGCGCGACCCACGGCAGGGCACGCCGCGATAGCGGTGGTAAGACCCGTGATGAAGGAGTGGCTGGAGAGACGCCACGGCGCCCTCAGTTTCCGGCTGACGCAGGTGCTTACCGGACACGGGTGTTTCGGGAAGTACTTGTGTCGGATAGGCCGGGAGCCGACGCCCAAATGTCACATAAAGCTGGATGCATAAAGCATTTCTCAGCGAGAAAAAAAGAAAAAAAAAAAAAAAAAAAAAAAAAAAGGTTAGGTTAGGTTGGGGGGCGGGGCGGAGGGCGAGAGCAGAACGCACCGCCCCGGAAGAGCGGGAGGCCGTCCGGCGGGAGGCGAGGGACGCCATCGTCGTCCATTGGACGGGGGACCTCGCCACTGCAGCCTTTGGGCGCCGAACCCTCGACGCGCTTGGGCCGGTCCTGCGAGACTGGCTCGAGCGGTCGCATGGGTTCCTCTCGTTCCGTCTGGTGCAGGTGCTGTCCGGACACGGTTGTTTCGGATCGTACCTGCACCGGATCGGACGGGAGGAGACGCCGTCGTGCCACGACTGTGGCGCGGCGGAGGACACGGCGCAGCACACCCTCGAGGTGTGCCCGTCGTGGTCCGAGCCTCGCCGCAGTCTCATTGCGGCGATCGGACGGGACCTCTCACTACCCGGTTTGGTTAACGCCATGCTGGGGGGTGAGGGGTCCTGGGCGGCAGTCGCCTCCTTCTGCGAACACGTCATGTCCCAGAAGGAGGCGGCGGAGCGCGCGCGGGAGGACGATCCTCACGCGGCGGCGCTCAGAAGGCGGAGGAGGGGTCGAAGAAGACGTCAATTTGACAGTCATCTCCGACTCCTCCCAGGTGGAGGCCAGCAGGCAACGGGTGCGGGGGCACCCTTGCCTGTATCGCACAGGCCTCCACCAGTGTCGGACGGGAATGGCCAGGTGTTCCCGGCCATTCCCGTAGCCCCCCAGCACGGGGGGCATGCAGGGCCCGCCAGCTAGGCGGGCATGCGCCGGGAGGGCTGTGGAAGTAAAGGCTAAGCCGGTTTCCCATGGCCCTCCCATCACGGCGATGCGGGATCACCGCTGAGTTTTAGTGGGTATACTGTCATTCTGACAGGGAGTCCCACATACCCCGGCTCGTCCCCCACGAGAAGGGGATGCATAAAGCATTTCTCAGCGAGAAAAAAAAAAAAAAAAAAAAAAAGGTTAGGTTGGGGGGGGGGATCCCCCACAGTGCATACTTCCACGTAGTATCCCCTGGGCAACGTCGCGTCTGACCACCGTAACGGAGTGGCAGACCGGCGGCTAAAGTGCACTGTGAATTCGTAGATATCAACGCGGTCGTCTACGAACATGTCGAGAAAACCGATGCGGGACGCCTCTGGGCGCTTTGCAAGTTTTAACCAAAATGATTTTAACCCTGATTTTTATCCTAATTTTAATGATTTTAACCCGAATTTTAATCCGAATCGCTCCTCCCAGGGCGATTCAAACGGCCCTTCTCAGGGCCAACCCAACGGCCCTTCTCAGGGCCAATCTAACAGCCCTTTTCAGGGCCACGCCGGTGACGCTTTGGCGTCGGACGCTGACCGCGCACCATCTGCGGCCAGCTTGTTTAGCAGGCCGGACGAGTTTTCGGACTCCAACGACTCCAACCTGGAGACGTCGGGGGCCGAAAACGACCGCCTCAAGCGGAAAAGGGCCTACCTAAGGCACGGGTCCGAGGGCTCCTCGGCGTCGGCCGGAGGTAAGGCCGGGAAGAAGTCGAAGCCTAAAAAGGCTTCGACTTCTAAAGAAACCGATACCCACGATGTGGGCTTGGTGGACGCCGAGCGCCAGCTTAACCTGGCAAAGACTGGAATTGACACACTGGCAACACTGGTAGCCGGTCGTCAAAAAAAACGGTCTCTAGGTTAATTATTTTAGTAAATTAATAAAAGTGTTATAAATATATTAAAGTAGTGTAATATAGTCAAACCTAGGTTTTAAGTATTTTTAACAGTGATTATCAAGAGTTTTTTGTCGCGAAAACTTCGTAAAAACTGAGGATTCGAAACCGGCTGTCAACCCAATACCAACGGTGACGGATTTCAAACATTCATCGATCCCGGGGAGTATTTTGTTTTATTTAAGTGCTTGTATATACACACCATAGAACATCACAAAGTACTGCTCAGGTCTCTGAGCTACGTCCATCACACACTGGCACGGTTTATGTCTCCTTTTGCTTGACAACTAGTGGAAGCAAAATCGACGACGAAAACATTCGCCCAGACAATAAACACTACATAATTTACTGCACAAAATAGACTCATTAGAGCCTATTCATACTATAAAACCTGGTGTCATAAACTTTTTATTGTCATAAATTAAGTTTCTTTGTGTTTTACAATAAAAGCAGTATTCCTTGTAACTTCACTTCTATCTAACATCTCCATCTCATTCCTTAATAACTTCAACTACCTAATTTTAAAATCTATTTGTTAACATTTCATTACTTATAATTTACTTTAATTTAATTTTTCATTTTTTTTTTTTTTTCCTTCTACCTCCTACTAATCTAAATATTGGAACATCTTTTCTCACACTGTTATTTAGCTGCATAACTTCACACATTACAGGTGACTGACATTTCAAAGAAAATGATGACCCGCAGTGCTACAATCAAGGAGATGGAAGCAAAACTAAGAGCTACCTTGACCAAGCTCGAGGTTTCTGAAACCACGTGTAAACAGCTGCTCCGTGAAAGGGAAGACAGCGAGGTGGAAGTGGAAAACATTATTTTAAAGAACACCTCCCTCAAGAATGAACTGTCTCAGCTACACATGCAACACATGGACTTAACTGACCAGCACAGTCAACTACAACATCTAGTGTCAACATTTCAAGAGTGTAGTGACACCCATGAACTGGCACTAAATCAAATCAAAGACCTTGAACAGAGATTGAGTGAAGCCCAAGAGACACTATCTATGTATGAGTGTATCAAGGTCAGTAACCAGGTTGCTCGCACCAGTAATCTTTTTGATGAGTTGGTAGGTAGTAAGCCAATATCAGTGTGTGAGCCAGCTGTAACGATTGATTTGACTGGTGATGATACCATACCATTATGTCCTATCGTTATGAGTCACAACAAATTAAAGAAATATATTAAAATCAAGAAATTTATTAAACGGTCACAGAGAGCAATAAAAAAACAAAAACTCTTAAAATTAAACCTTTCGCTTAGAAAGGAACGTGTTGTCTTATCAAAAAGTTTAAATATTTGTAATATTGAATTAGATAAATGTAGGGAGAAGTATGATACTGATATCCAGCTCCTCTATAATGATATATTACACAAGGAGCACTTGCTGAAGGATATTTATGAAAACTATGAAACTTCACAACAACAACTAAGTGACCGCTTGTTTGAGGCTGGGGAACTACTGGATTTGGTGAGGAGCAATGCTGAAAGGTTTGAGTCTCTGACTAATGATCTTTCATGCAGCTATGCTAACCAACCACCACCTCTTCAGCCTCAGCCTGACTTGTCCCCTCCAGTATTGGCTCTTCCAGCAGACACCCCACAGATAAACAAATCAATATTCTTTTCTGACGAGTTAGGTTCTGGCTTTGGAACAATTTTACTCAATTACCTTAGCCATAGTTTTACCAATCATAGTTATCATAACATAAGTTTTAACCAAATGATTAAAAGAATTGCCAACACAAACCTGGATCAATATTCTACTATGGTTTTGCTATTAGGTAATAGCACTAGTATTACCAGAAAGGACATAGTGGATGGTGTAAACACCTTATTAGAGTTAAAAATAGGAAAGCTAATGTTGTGTGCTTTTCCTTACTCTGATACTTTATCAGATAATGAAAATAATTACATTTATAAGTTGAATAATACTATTCACAAGTTGACATGTTGTCATAGTGACAAATTATTGTATTTTGACACTAACAAGTTTGTTAGTGGTTTTAAGTTAACTCAGAGAACTTTATCTCTGTCTGGGCAATGTAGACATCTGATTGCTATGTTGATAGCATATAATATTAACGAGGTTATAGCTAATGTAACAAATTCTAGTATTAGTGACAAATCTGTGTTGCATAGTTTTACTAACAACATTGTGATTGATTGTGAATCATCATATTGTACAAAGGAGGCTCCACCTACAATGGCAACATCCTTGGAGGCCACTACCAGTCAGATAGGGTATTTCCCTCCTGCTGGAACTTATACGGGCAATCTAGACTCTCCAGTTGTAGTTGTGGAGCTATCTCCTGATAATAATTTAAACTAGTCAGTGAGACAACAGAAGTTACCCCTTCAAATAACCAATTATTAATACAGAATAATAAAAAGGTATCTTCTGGCAATATAATTAATAATACTAAGAAAGTAAAGGGTGTGCAACATATTTTAAAATTATTTAATCAAAATATCCAAGGTTGCGCTTCTAAATTACTGGAAATAGAATTGTTTTTGGAAGACACCAAGTTTGATGTCATTTGTTTAACAGAGCATTGGTTGAAAGATTATCAAGCAATGTCAATTAATTATGAAAATTATCGTGTAGTTAGCCATTTCAGCCGAAAACGTATGATACATGGCGGGTCATTAATATTACTTAAAAATTCTATTAAATCTAAAGAACGTAAAGACATCATCGGGCTGTCTGTTGAACACATGATTGAATTGTCCTGTGTTGAGCTCGATAAGCATGTTATAGTATGCGTATACAGACCTCCTAGTTACCAGAATCTATCGGTGTTTGATTCTGTAATGGAAGATGTTTTAAAGAAGCTTAGTACTAGTAGTAAGTCAATAATCGTATGTGGCGATTTTAATATTAATTTATTGGAACATAACTCGAATACTGTCAGATTATTGAGTCTTTTTGGGTCATTTGATTTGTCCAATGTGTTTATGGAACCAACCCGAGTGACAGCTTCTTCTGCCACTTGTATAGATAATATTTTTTGTAATTGCGATTACATACACAAACGAATTGTAGATAAGTTGCCATCTGATCACAGTGGACAAATAATAACATTTAGCTCCTATAGGCCTTTACAAAAAATTGAAATAAGGTTTAGGCCAATTACATGTAAAAATTTAGAGAAATTAAATAATTCTTTGGCCAGTAAATTATGTGATCAGAGTTTTAATAATATAGATGACCCCAATGAGTTCTACGCCGAGTTCTTTTCACTATTAAACTCGCAATTTTATGACACTTTTCCACTGAAAACTAAAAGTATTTACACAAAGTTTTTATTTAGTGACTGGGCTACTCCAGGTATTCGTAAAAGCAGGGAAAAACTTTTTGAACTGTATGGCTTAAAGCAACATATGAAAAATACGAACTTTCATCAGTATGTTGCAAAATATTCAAAAACTTTTAAAAGGGTGTGCCAAAGAGCTAAAGCTCTTTATATAAGCAATAAAATAAAATCAGCTGATGATAAAATAAAAACTACCTGGCAAATAATAAATAATGAAACAGGTAGGAAAAAACAGCGAAATAGTGAACTTAATTTAGAGACTGCACATGGCCCCATCAATTCAGATGTAGAAATAGCTCAGGAATTTGAAAACTTCTTTGCTAATATTCCCCTTAAAACTACTGAAGCTTTAAATTCTTCCCCCACGCTTTCTGCTGCCTTACTTAAAAGGAATGTAAAGGCATGCCCTTCGGAGCTTAGGTTTCAGCATACAAACCCCCAGGCTGTTATAAGAGCTTTTAAAGATCTTAAAATTAAATCAACAGAAGATCTCTGGGGTATGTCTGTAAAAGTATGTAGATCTCTCATCGAAACCATTGCGCCCTATTTAGCTTTCATATTTAACACCAGTGTTGACCAAGGAGTCTTTCCGGATCTTATGAAACATAGTAAAGTAGTACCATTGTTCAAATCCGGTGATAGTAAAGATCCCAACAATTATAGACCTGTGTCAATTCTGCCAGTTCTCAGTAAGGTGTTTGAAAAGTTGATGCTCAATCAAATGTTACGTCACTTTAATAAAAATTACATCTTTCATGAACACCAGTACGGCTTCACCAAAGGGCGTTGTACCACTGACGCCGGTGTTACCCTAATGAAGAACATTTTTAACGCCTGGGAAGAAGCACAAGATGCTATTGGAATCTTTTGCGATCTCTCTAAGGCGTTCGATTGCGTAAACCATGAAACACTTCTGATGAAACTCGAGCACTATGGGATTAGGAAAACAGCACTTGACTTGTTAAGATCATACCTGAAAGATAGAAAGGTTAAAATCCAAGTAAATGGCGTAAACTCATTGGGTTCTGAAATGACAATGGGCGTTCCTCAAGGTTCGATATTGGGTCCATTCCTCTTTTTAGTTTATATTAATGATTTACCCCAATTACTTCAAAATCAACCGAAGATGGTGTTATTTGCAGATGACACATCATTGATCTTTAAAATAGATCGACGGTCACAAAATCTTGACGACGTGAATAACTCTATTCTTCAGGTCCAAGATTGGTTTACGGTTAATAATTTAGTACTTAATGAAAAAAAAACAAAATGCATTAGATTTAAATTACCTAATGTTAGAAGTAGCGAATGTGACATCGTATTGAATGGCCAAAAATTAGAATTTGTTAATCAGACAGTTTTCCTAGGAATCACGCTAGACGAGAAGTTACAATGGGGACCTCATATAACATCTATTGCGGGGCGGCTAAGCTCGGCCGCATATGCTGTTAGAAAGATAAGACAATTAACAGACGAAGAAACCGCTCGCTTGGTCTATTTTAGTTACTTCCACAGTATTATGTCATATGGCATTTTACTGTGGGGTCGGGCTGCTGACATTGAATCCATTTTTATTTTGCAAAAGAGAGCTGTCAGAGCCATTTACAATCTACGTCGCCGCGAATCTCTTAGGGAACTATTTAAAAGGATTAATATTATGACGGTACCTTGCCAATTCATTTATGAAAATATTATGTATGTAAGAAAAAATCAACATCTTTTTAATAAAATAAGTGATAGACATAATTTTAATACTAGAAATAAAGATAAATTAGATCAACCTTTTTTCAGATTATCTAAAGTTCATACATCTTTTATGGGGTACTGTGTTAAATGTTACAACAAAATACCTTGTGAAATATTGCAATTAAATGAAAGAAAATTTAAAACTTATATTAAAATTACACTTTGTAAGCAAGGATATTACAAATTAGAGGATTATATCCAAGATAAGAATGCTTGGAAACATGCTGGTCTTGCTCCATAGGACAATCTCTAGAGTCTAGACAAAATCAAACTGGTTGCTAATGTAATTGTATAATTTATTCTTTTTTTTTTTTTTGACATTGATTTACATTCTGTAATTACTTGGGGTCACACCCGGACTTATTACTCCTTATTTATTTATGAAAATCGTCTACGTTTGGAATGTTTGTGAATATGTGAGCACCATGTATCTATCACATAGTTGATCTATATGTCATGGTTACATTTATCCATTTTAATTCTTTTACCTATTGTGGTATAGTAAGTTTATTTTTGGGTGCATCGTCTTCACATATAATTATATAAATAATGTATGCAATATATTGTAAAACATTTTAAAAGAGTAACGGTGGAGTTTCTTGCCCATTCTTCTCCATACGAAAACTACCTTTTGGAAGGGGCGACTAGAATCAATTTTATTCTAATTTTATTTTTGACGTTCAAAAGTGCCTTTTATGTGCCTATTTGAAATAAATGATTTGACTTTGACTTTGACTTTGAAAGAGGGCGCAGCTCCAGGAAGACCTGGAGGAGAGGGTCGCCGCGAAGGAGCGCCAGGCGCAAACCGCCAGGGCGAGGGCCGGCTATGGGGCATCCAATGTCCTGTATGCTGACCACTCCCTGGCGGAACTGGAGCGCATGGCGCAGGAGGACAGAGAGGAGGTCTTGGAGGTCGCCTCAAAGTCCTCCAACCTGAAGGGGACCTTCCAAAAGGCCCTCAAATGCCGGGCTGCCAGCATGCACGGCATCGTCGCAGAGCTGGTGAAGCGGACCGCCACGGACGAGACGCGGCAGCTGCAGGCGAAGGTGGATCGCCTGCAGGCGGAGGTCAGCCAGCTACACCTGAAGCTGGCTGAGGCCACGGCTCGGCCTGCCCAACCTGCCCCAGGTCCGGTGGTAGGAGGCTCCTTTCAACCTTGAGGATATAATCCGCAAGGTTGTCATGGAGGAGAGGGCATTCACCAGGGCATGCCTCGCAGGCATCGAGGACCGGCTCCTGCCGGAAAGGCGGCTCCGCCCGCCGCTAGCGGCGGATAAGCCACCACCGAGGGAGCCGGAACCGGCGCCTCTAGCAGGCCCGGCATCGGGTGCGCAGCCCCAGGCTCCGAAGCCCTCCAAGGGCAAAGGGAAGGGCAAGAGGACGAAGGTGGCTCCCCAAGCCCCCACCACAAGCGCGGAGGGAGCGACTGGGTCGTTGGCGACTCCAGCAGCCACCCAGGACTCGCAGGAGGAAGACGCCCTGCTTCCCTCCACCACCCCGTCGAACCAGTCGTGGACGGAAGTGGTCAAGAGAGGGAAGGGCAAGGGAGTGCAAAAGCCGGCCCCCAAGCCCGCCGCGAATGCTCCTGCAGCCAAACGGGCCCCAGCCGGCGGGAGGAAGCTGGTTCCTCCCAAAACTGCGGCCGTCGTCGTGACCCTCACCCCGGCGGCCGTGGAGCGGGGCGAGACGTACGTACAGATGAAATATCTGGGCCTTGTGATCGACAGCAGGTGGCGCTTCGGCCCGCATTTCAGCGGGCTGTCGTCGCGCCTGCTGAAGGCCGCGGGGGCGCTATCGTGGCTCCTTCCCAACTTTAGGGGGCCCAGCGCACGATGCCGGCAACTCTACGCCGGCATCCTTAAGAGTATGGCCCTCTACGGGGCCCCTATCTGGGAGGACTCCCTCCATAGGAGGGAGAACGCCGCCGCCTTGCGGGCACCTCAGAGGGCCATAGCCCAGCGGGTGGCGCGGGCCTACCGCACGGTGGGCTTCGCGGCAGCGTGTGCTCTGGCCGGCACCCCGCCTTGGGAACTCGAGGCGTGGGTGCTCGCCAGAGTGTACGAATGGATGGCGGGGCGGAGGGCGAGAGCAGAACGCACCGCCCCGGAAGAGCGGGAGGCCGTCCGGCGGGAGGCGAGGGACGCCATCGTTGTCCATTGGACGCGGGACCTCGCCACCGCAGCCTTTGGCCGCCGAACCCTCGACGCGCTTGGGCCGGTCCTGCGAGACTGGCTCGAGCGGTCGCATGGGTTCCTCTCGTTCCGTCTGGTGCAGGTGCTGTCCGGACACGGTTGTTTCGGATCGTACCTGCACCGGATCGGACGGGAGGAGACGCCGTCGTGCCACGACTGTGGCGCGGCGGAGGACACGGCGCAGCACACCCTCGAGGTGTGCCCGTCGTGGTCCGAGCCTCGTCGCAGTCTCATTGCGGCGATCGGACGGGACCTCTCACTGCCCGGTTTGGTTAACGCCATGCTGGGGGATGAGGGGTCCTGGGCGGCAGTCGCCTCCTTCTGCGAACACGTCATGTCCCAGAAGGAGGCGGCGGAGCGCGCGCGGGAGGACGATCCTCACGCGGCGGCGCTCAGAAGGCGGAGGAGGGGTCGAAGGAGACGTCAATTTGACAGTCATCTCCGACTCCTCCCAGGTGGAGGCCAGCAGGCAGCGGGTGCGGGGGCACCCTTGCCTGTATCGCACAGGCCTCCACCAGTGTCGGACGGGAATGGCCAGGTGTTCCCGGCCATTCCCGTAGCCCCCCAGCCCGGGGGGCATGCGGGGCCCGCCAGCTAGGCGGGCATGCGCCGGGAGGGCTGTGGAAGTAAAGGCTAAGCCGGTTTCCCATGGCCCTCCCATCACGGCGATGCGGGAACACCGCTGAGTTTTAGTGGGTATACTGTCATTCTGACAGGGAGTCCCACATACCCCGTCTCGTCACCCACGAGTCGGGGATGCATAAAGCATTTCTCAGCGAGAAAAAAAAAAAAAAAGGTTAGGTTCCCCCCCCCGGTGGGTTCCCGCATTGACGAGGCGGGGGGGCTCAGTAGCCGTGGCCGGCGACCACGGTGAAGCTAAGATGAACCCCAGCGGGGGCCGCTCGTCAAGGCTTTGCGGCTTAGCCGACGACGAGCGGCCTGCGGGTAGGTGGCGGTGCCGCTTGGGTGACATCGCAACCTACCTGAGGCGGGCCGCGATGTCCCTCCTATGGGAGACATCGTGGCTGAGGATTCGAGGCCGCGGCGGGAGAGGAGTGTCGGTGTTACGTTGCCGCTCTCCCTACCTTCCGCGGCCTTAACGGGGCCGTCACCGTTAGATGGCGGACGCGGTGGGGCCGCAGGGGAAGAGGAGTGTCGGTGTTACGTTGCCGCTCTCCCTATCCTCTGCGGCCGTAGCCCCCTTTACGCGGGGGGCATGCGGGGCCCGCCAGCTAGGCGGGCGTGGAGGTCAGTAGGCAACGGGTGCGGGGGCACCGTTGCCTGTATCGCACAGGCCTCCACCAGTGTGGGACGGGAATGGCCATGTGTTCTCGGCCATTCCCGTAGCCCCCCAACCTGGGGGGCATGCGGGGCCCGCCACACCATGCAGGCGGGCATGCGCCGGGAGGGCTGTGGAAGTAAAGGCTATGCCGGTTTCCCATGGCCCTCCCATCACGGCGATGTGGGAACACCGCTGAGTTTTAGTGGGTATACTGTCATTCCGACAGGGAGTCCCACATACCCCGTCTCGTCCCCCGCGAGACGGGGATGCATAAAGCATTTCTCAGCGAAAAAAAAAAAAAAAAAAAAAAAAAAAAGGTTAGGTTAGGTTCCCCCCCGGTGGGTTCCCGCATTGACGAGGCGGGGGGGCTCAGTAGCCGTGGCCTCGCAGGACCACGGTGAAGCTAAGAGGAACCCCAGCGGGGGCCGCTCGTCAAGGCTTTGCGGCTTAGCCGACGACGAGCGGCCTGCGGGTAGGTGGCGGTGCCGCTTGGGCGACATCGCAACCTACCTGAGGTGGGCCGCGATGTCCCTCGTATGGGAGACATCGCGGCTGAGGATTGGAGGCCGCGGCGGGAGAGGAGTGTCGGTGTTACGTTGCCGCTCTCCCTACCTTCCGCGGCCTTAACGGGGCCGCCACCGTTAGATGGCGGACGCGGTGGGGCCGCAGGGGAAGAGGAGTGTCGGTGTTACGTTGCCGCTCTCCCTATCCTCTGCGGCCGTAGTCCCCCCAACGTGGGGGGCATGCGGGGCCCGCCAGCTAGGCGGGCGTGGAGGTCAGCAGGCAACGGCTGCGGGGGCAACGTTGCCTGTATCGCACAGGCCTCCGCCAGTGTGGGACGGGAATGGCCAGGTGTTCTCGGCCATTCCCGTAGCCCCCCAACATGGGGGGCATGCGGGGCCCGCCATACCATCTAGGCGGGCATGCGCCGGGAGGGCTGTGGAAGTAAAGGCTAAGCCGGTTTCCCATGGCCCTCCCATCACGGCGATGTGGGAACACCGCTGAGTTTTAGTGGGTATACTGTCATTCCGACAGGGAGTCCCACATACCCCGTCTCGTCCCCCGCGAGACGGGGATGCATAAAGCATTTCTCAGCGAGAAAAAAAAAAAAAAAAAAAAAAAAAAAAAAAAAAAAAAGGTTAGGTTAGGTTGGGGTGCATGTTGAAGAGCCTCCTCGTGGCGCACCCTGGGCAACGTCGGCTCCAGGTGCCCACCGGGTTTTGGTGGACACTTGGGGCTGGCGGCTAATCTTCAACAAACGGGGAAGGGTCATGGTTCCAATCACCGATCATCCTTGATGGTCGTTGAAGGGAACCGGGCTACAGGTGGTTAATACGTCTACTCCTCCTCTGCTTACAGAGGGAAGTGAGTGGGCGTAGACTGGGGAGGGGCGGTTCGCGCCGCTGAACCCACAACAGTGTGGGTGGTGGAGGGTGTCCATGTCCGCGCTGCGTCTGTCCGGTATCCGGCGGCAGCGTGGGGACGCCGGGGCGGTGGTTGGTTTGCCAGCCATCGGCCACTCCGTAATCCTGGGTTCAGGACCGGGGGTCCGGGCCACTGAGGCCTGGGCCGCGAGGAAGACAACCTCTCTAAAAAATCACCCCAATCCCAAGGTCTAGCGTGCCGAGGGGATGAATGGCCGGAGGGGATCCGGCCGTTAGCGCGGCGAAAAGGGACCTCACCCTTAAAAAGGAACAATGGAAAGTACGACTACTGGCAATATTCCCCAGGCGGGTACCCTCCTACGCAAGGAGGGTCAGTCCCGCCCTTCTTCGGAAGGCAGCCCCACCGTATCTGGGGGGGGCACCAATAGTCTCGTGGGCCGGCAGAACACCGCCGACCTTCGTCAACCAACTCCTGCGTCGCAACAAAAGGAGCTCCGGGTTAGCCTGGAGCGCCTGTGCGACGCAGATGTACCGCTTGCCGTCGTGGACGGCAACAAGAGCCGAGGAGGCTCATGTCCTAATAGGGACTTGGACTCGCGTGCACTGAAGCGCATGCGAAGTGAGGACTCGGGGTCGATGGGCCTCTCGTCCAGTGAGGAGAACCTGTCGGCCCCCAAAGTGCCAACGGCACAGAGAGGACGGGGTCGCGCGGCAGCGGGGGGAGCCCCCGCTCGGTTGCCGGGCCGTGACCGAGCGGGTCGCTTCGTGCCATTCTCTCGGCCCGCTACACCAGTTCCCGCAGAGCGTCCAGTGGAGAGTGTGGACAGTGACCCCGGGCTCTCAGTACTGGACCTGAGCGAGGGCTCCTCGTCCTCGCTCCTATCCTTGTTAGGGTCCAACAAGGCGGAGGCGAATGCCGCAAAGCGGGCGCAGCGGAAGGCGGTGGCGGCTGACGAGGTCAGCGAGATGGCACGACTGGCCCGAGAGCGGCGCTCTGCTCAGGCGGCTGCCGGTGAGAGCCTGTCCGCGGTGGCGCTCAGTCGCCAAGTTTTGGACGGCGTGGACGTCGTCCTGAAGGTTGCCACTAAATCTGGCAGTCTGAAGGGCACGTTCACGCGCGCTCTGAAGGAGGCGGCTGACGGCATCAAGGAGGCAGTTGGGGTCCTCCTTAGTCGCACAAGCTCAGAGGAGACGGCGAAGCTGTGGGAGGAGAACGGCCGTCTCAGATCAGAGCTCGAGGACCTGAAGCGGGAGCTTGCTGCGCAGAGGGCGGAATGGCAGCAGAGGCGTCCTGCGGCCACCGGCTCCGCTCCCGTCGCTGCCCCACCGCCGTCGCCACCGTCGGTCCCGTCGTCAGTCCCTACCCCCGCCCTGCCTGCGGATGCGGAGATCGAAAAGATCGTTCGCATCTGCATGCTGCAGTGTGGGGGTATGATGAATGCCCGTCTGCAGGGTCTGGAGTCAAGGCTCCTCCCGGCAGAGACTCTCCGGCCGCCGCTTGCTGCGGATAGGCGGAGAAAGGAGGAGCCCGCTAAGTCGAGCCCGGCAACCACAGCTAGGAAGCCAAAGGGGGGCAAAAACCCCGCGGGGCGGCCCAGGAAGCCCGGTGAGAGCACGTCCGCGCCCACTTCCCGGACGAATGCACCCCCGGCGACCGCACCTTCGGCGACCGCGCCCGCGTCCACTACAGAAACCTGGACGACGGTCGTCAAGAAGGGTCGCCGTAAGACGGCGCCGCCGGTACCCGCTGGAGTACCGGCATCGGCACCCAAGAAGGCTAAGGGGCCGTCTAAAGTCAGAGCTCCACGCTCCGCGGCTGTAGTCATTACGCTGCAGCCCGGAGCCATCGAAAGGGGCCTGACATACAAGGCGGTCCTGACGGAGGCGAGAGCCAAAGTCGCGTTCCCTGACCTTGGCACACCGACCGGCTTCAAAATGAGGCCGGCAATGACGGGGGCGCGGCTGTTCGAGGTGTCGGGTGCCTCGAGCGGCGAGAAGGCGGACATCCTGGCCGCCAAGTTGAGGGAGGTCCTCAACGCGGAGGACGTTCGGGTGTCCAGGCCGGTGAAGACCGCTGAACTGCGCATCGACGGACTGGACGACTCGACGACTCCGGCCGAGGTCGTGGCGGCTGTCGCTCGAGTCGGTGGATGTCCGCCCGAGGACGTGCGGACGGGCGAGATTCGCGTCGACGCTTCCGGGCTCGGCGCGATCTGGGTGCGGTGCCCGGTGGCGGCGGCGAACAAAGTCGCCGACGCTGGGCGTCTGTTGGTGGGGTGGGTGGCAGCGAGGGTGAAGCCGCTACAACCCAGGGCCTTGCGGTGCTACCGTTGCCTCGGCATTGGACATGTCAGGGCACGGTGCACCGCCGAAATAGACCGCAGCGAGCTGTGCTATCGCTGCGGTCAGGCCGGCCACAAGGCGGCCCAGTGCTCCGCGGCGCCAAACTGCAGCCTCTGTACAGCTGCAGGGAGGCCCGCCGGGCACAGAGCGGGCGGAAAGGCCTGTGGCGCACCCGCCCAGACCAAGAAGAGAGGGGGTGCCAAGGCTGCCGGGGGCTCTTTACCCCCCCCTCAGGCTGGCAGCCCTTCGGCCGACTCCCGGCCTAGGAATGGTGTGGAGGGAATGGATTGCGCATAATGGCGCTCTACCATTTCCTACAGGGCAATATCAACCACTCTGCTAGAGCTCAGGATCTCTTGCTCCAGAGCATGGCAGAGTGGTCGATTCAGGTGGCTGTGGTCGCCGAACCGTATTTCGTCCCCTCCAGGGATAACTGGGTGGGAGACCTGGACGGTTTGGTGGCCATCATTGGCGGGACTCTAGTCAACCCGACCCGAGGTCACGGCTGGGTAGCCGCCCTCGCGGACGGCATTGCCACGGTTGGGGCGTATTTCTCGCCCAACAAGAGTCTCGCCGACTTCGAGAGGTTCCTTGTCGAGTTGGGTGCCGTCGTGGGCCGACTCCACCCTCGCCCGGTGCTGTTGCTGGGGGATCTCAACGCCAAGTCTGCGGCGTGGGGGTCCCCTGTGACCGATGCTAGGGGCGAGGCGCTGGAGGAGTGGGCGGTCACGAGTGGCTTGACCGTCCTAAATCGGGGCTCGGTATACACGTGCGTGCGGCAGCGGGGCGGGTCTATAGTGGACGTATCGTTCGCTAGCCCCGCTGTCGCGGGTCGTGTCCGCGACTGGCGTGTCGCCGTGGAGGTGGAGACGTTGTCGGATCACCGATACATCCGTTTCGACGTCTCCGCCCAGACCACCGTCGCGCGCGGTTCACCGGCCTCGCGAACGGGCGGTCCGCGCTGGGCGCGTAAGCGCATCGACAGGGAGCTTCTCGAGGAGGCCGCTATTGTCCAGGCCTGGAGCCGGGAGTCGGCAATGAACGGACCCGTCGACGTCGAGCAGGAGGCGCTGTGGTTCCGCGGGGCGATGACGCAAATCTGCGACGCGTCCATGCCCCGGGTCCACGCACAGTCAGCAAGGCGCCAGGTGTACTGGTGGACCGCCGAGATCGCGCAGCTGCGCGTCGCGTGCGTGGCGGTTAGGCGCCAGTACACCCGATACCGGAGGAGACGTCGTCGGGTCCCTGACGAAGAAGCCGCGCTGTATGAGGTGTACCGCGCGGCGAAGGGGACTCTGTGGCTGGCCATCAGCGAGGCGAAAACGCGAGCCAGGGAAGAGATGTTGGAGACTCTAAACGGGGATCCGTGGGGGCGCCCTTATCGCGCGGTCCGAGGGAGACTTCGAGCCGCGGCGCCCCCACTTACGGAGAGTCTCCAACCCGAGCTGCTGGAGGAAGTGGTCGCAGCCCTCTTCCCGGCAAGAGCGGAGCATATGCCGCCGCCGATGGCTTTGTCCACAGCCACAGAGTCCACAGAGGAGAACGCCATCAGCGTCCCAGAGGTGACACAGGCAGAGATGGGGGCAGCCGTGATGCGGCTCCGGGCCAAGAACGTAGCTCCGGGGCCCGACGGGATCCACGGCTGTGCGTTAGCCCTCGCTCTGAAGGAGCTTGAGCCCCAACTGAGAGGACTCTACACAGCGTGCTTTGAGCAGGGCCAGTTTCCCTCTTTGTGGAAATCTGGTCGTCTGGTCCTGCTCAGGAAGGCGGGGCGCCCTGCGGACTCGTCGTCCGCATACCGGCCCATAGTGCTGCTAGACGAGGTGGGTAAGCTGTTTGAGCGAGTAATCGCAGCCCGCCTCGTCGGCCACTTGTGCAGAGAGGGGCCGGATCTGGACGACAGTCAGTTCGGCTTTCGGCATGGGCGCTCCACCATACACGCAGTGTCGCGAGTGAGAGTCCTGGCGGAGGAAGCGGTGTCCCGGGGCGGGGTGATGTTGGCGGTGTCCTTGGACATCTCCAACGCCTTTAACACCCTGCCCTGGAGTTGTATTCGGGAGGCACTGCGGTATCATCGAGTGCCTCCCTACCTCCGCCACATCGTTGGGGCTTATCTGTCGGAGAGGTGTGTCACCTACATGGGACGTGATGGCAGAAACCAGCGCCACATGTCGTGCGGCGTTCCGCAGGGCTCGGTCCTAGGCCCGCTCCTGTGGAACGTCGGATACGACTGGGTGCTGAGGGGCGAGCTCAGACCGGGGGTAGACCTGACGTGTTATGCGGATGACACGCTGGTCACTGCCCAGGGGAGCTCGCACAGGGAGGCAGCGTTGCTGGCGACGGCTGCGGTCTCACAGGTGGTGGACCGCATACGTCGCCTAGGCCTGGAGGTGGCCCTCAGCAAGTCGGAGGCCATGGTGTTTCATGGCCCCCGGCGGGCGCCGCCGCCCGGCTCACACATCGTGGTCGGGGGGGCTCGGATCGCTGTCGAGTCTACCATGAAGTACCTGGGATTGGTGCTCGACAGCCGGTGGGACTTTGGACCCCATTTCCGGCGGCTGGCGCCCAAGTTGTTGGGCGCGGCTGGGGCGCTATCAACGCTACTTCCCAATCTGGGGGGCCCGAGCGCCGCCTGTAGGCGGCTCTATGTGGGGATCGTGCGATCGATGGCCCTGTATGGGGCCCCGGTGTGGGCCTCTGACCTGACGGCCGGCAGTATCGCAATATTGCGGAAACCGCAGAGAGCGATGGCCGTCAGAGTCATAAGGGGATATCGCACGATCTCCTACGAGGCGGCCTGTGTACTGGCTGGATCCCCGCCCTGGGACCTCGAGGCGAAAGTACTCGCGTCATTGTATCGGTGGCGCGAGGAAGCGAGGGCGCGAGGTGAGCGACCGATGCAGCGACACATGGAGCTGCGTCGGTCTCAGCTTCGCGAGGTCCTGGTGGCGGAATGGCGGGACAGGCTTACACGCCCTACCGCTGGCCTCGTCACCATCGAGGCGGTCCGGCCGGTGCTCGAGCGCTGGCTCGGGAGGAGGCACGGCTCCCTGTCGTTTCGGGTGACGCAGGTGCTCTCGGGGCATGGTTGCTTCGGGAAGTACCTGTGTCGCATTAACAGGGAGCCGGACGCCCGGTGTCACCACTGCGTCGACTGCCGGGAGGACACGGCGCGGCATACGCTGGCAGAGTGTGCCGCCTGGGAGGAGCCACGCCGTGCCCTCATCTCAGAAGTAGGCAGTGACCTGTCGCTGCCGGCCGTGGTCGAGTCGATGGTCGGCAGCGAAGAGTCCTGGGACGCGGTGGTTTCCTTCTGCGAAACAGTCGTCTCGCAGAAGGAGGCTGCGGAAAGGGAGAGGGAGATCTCGTCCACTCACCCGGCCCGCAGCAGGCGCACCGGGCGTCGGCGGAGGGCGGACAACGCCCTCTTCCAGCCCCCCTAAATGGGTCCAGGGGCGACGGACTCGGGGACGTCCGTTGCCCGCCACACATCAGGACCCGAGGTGGCGGCGCGTAGTGTTCCACGCGCGCCCCTCTTAGACGTCGCGGGGGGAGTCTAACACCTCACTCCCCCCCCCTGACCCGAGGAGGCCCGCGGTGGCGGGCCGGCACCAGTCGGGGGTTGCGGAAGGATCGTACGTTCCCGCGACCCCCGGCGTAGGTGTGAGATGGAACACCGGGGTGGTTTTTAGCCGGTAAGAGTCCGGCATGCCCCTCTGCCTTCCCCAGGGCGGAGGATGTCCATGAGGATTTTCCCCCCGAGACCAAAAAAAAAAAAAAAAAAAAAAAAGGTTAGGTTAGGTTCTTGCGGGGAACTCTCCTCCGAGGCACGAGCGTCGTCTGCTACGCGGACGACACTCTCCTCACCGCCCGGGGGGGGAGTTTCAGGGAGGCGGCCAATTTGGCCTCGGCGGGCGGATCCTTGGTCACGGCGAGGATCCGCCGCCTAGGTCTAAAGGTGGCGCTGCACAAGACCGAGGCCGTGTTCTTCCACGGACCTCGGCAGCGCCCCCCACCTGACGCCCACATCTTCGTGGAGGGCGTCAGAATCGAGGTCAAGGCCCAGATGAAATATCTGGGCCTTGTGATCGACAGCAGGTGGCGCTTCGGCCCGCATTTCAGCGGGCTGTCGTCGCGCCTGCTGAAGGCCGCGGGGGCGCTATCGTGGCTCCTTCCCAACTTGGGGGGGCCCAGCGCACGATGCCGGCAACTCTACGCCGGCATCCTTAAGAGTATGGCCCTCTACGGGGCCCCTATCTGGGAGGACTCCCTCCATAGGAGGGAGAACGCCGCCGCCTTGCGGGCACCTCAGAGGGCCATAGCCCAGCGGGTGGCGCGGGCCTACCGCACGGTGGGCTTCGCGGCAGCGTGTGCTCTGGCCGGCACCCCGCCTTGGGAACTCGAGGCGTGGGTGCTCGCCAGAGTGTACGAATGGATGGCGGGGCGGAGGGCGAGAGCAGAACGCACCGCCCCGGAAGAGCGGGAGGCCGTCCGGCGGGAGGCGAGGGACGCCATCGTCGTCCATTGGACGCGGGACCTCGCCACCGCAGCCTTTGGCCGCCGAACCCTCGACGCGCTTGGGCCGGTCCTGCGAGACTGGCTCGAGCGGTCGCATGGGTTCCTCTCGTTCCGTCTGGTGCAGGTGCTGTCCGGACACGGTTGTTTCGGATCGTACCTGCACCGGATCGGACGGGAGGAGACGCCGTCGTGCCACGACTGTGGCGCGGCGGAGGACACGGCGCAGCACACCCTCGAGGTGTGCCCGTCGTGGTCCGAGCCTCGTCGCAGTCTCATTGCGGCGATCGGACGGGACCTCTCACTGCCCGGTTTGGTTAACACCATGCTGGGGGATGAGGGGTCCTGGGCGGCAGTCGCCTCCTTCTGCGAACACGTCATGTCCCAGAAGGAGGCGGCGGAGCGCGCGCGGGAGGACGATCCTCACGCGGCGGCGCTCAGAAGGCGGAGGAGGGGTCGAAGGAGACGTCAATTTGACAGTCATCTCCGACTCCTCCCAGGTGGAGGCCAGCAGGCAGCGGGTGCGGGGGCCCTTGCCTGTATCGCACAGGCCTCCACCAGTGTCGGACGGGAATGGCCAGGTGTTCCCGGCCATTCCCGTAGCCCCCCAGCCCGGGGGGCATGCGGGGCCCAACAGCTAGGCGGGCATGCGCCGGGAGGGCTGTGGAAGTAAAGGCTAAGCCGGTTTCCCATGGCCCTCCCATCACGGCGATGCGGGAACACCGCTGAGTTTTAGTGGGTATACTGTCATTCTGACAGGGAGTCCCACATACCCCGGCTCGTCCCCCACGAGAAGGGGATGCATAAAGCATTTCTCAGCGAGAAAAAAAAAAAAAAAAAAAAAAAAAAAAAAAAAAAAAAAAAAAGGTTAGGTTAGGTTAGGTTAGGTTAGGTTAGGTTAGGTTAGGTTAGGTTAGGTTAGGTTAGGTTCCCCCCCGGTGGGTTCCCGCATTGACGAGGCGGGGGGGCTCAGTAGCCGTGGCTCGGAGGACCACGGTGAAGCTAAGAGGAACCCCAGCGGGGGCCGCTCGTCAAGGCTTTGCGGCTTAGCCGACGACGAGCGGCCTGCGGGTAGGTGGCGGTGCCGCTTGGGCGACATCGCAACCTACCTGAGGCGGGCCGCGATGTCCCTCGTATGGGAGACATCGCGGCTGAGGATTGGAGGCCGCGGCGGGAGAGGAGTGTCGGTGTTACGTTGCCGCTCTCCCTACCTTCCGCGGCCTTAACGGGGCCGCCACCGTTAGATGGCGGACGCGGTGGGGCCGCAGGGGAAGAGGAGTGTCGGTGTTACGTTGCCGCTCTCCCTATCCTCTGCGGCCGTAGCCCCCCCAACGCGGGGGGCATGCGGGGCCCGCCAGCTAGGCGGGCGTGGAGGTCAGCAGGCAACGGGTGCGGGGGCACCGTTGCCTGTATCGCACAGGCCTCCACCAGTGTGGGACGGGAATGGCCAGGTGTTCTCGGTCATTCCCTTAGCCCCCCAACCTGGGGGGCATGCGGGGCCCGCCATACCATCTAGGCGGGCATGCGCCGGGAGGGCTGTGGAAGTAAAGGCTATGCCGGTTTCCCATGGCCCTCCCATCACGGCGATGCGGGAACACCGCTGAGTTTTAGTGGGTATACTGTCATTCCGACAGGGAGTCCCACATACCCCGTCTCGTCCCCCGCGAGACGGGGATGCATAAAGCATTTCTCAGCGAGAAAAAAAAAAAAAAAAAAAAAAAAAAAAAAAAAAGGTTAGGTTAGGTTCCCCCCCGGTGGGTTCCCGCATTGACGAGGCGGGGGGGCTCAGTAGCCGTGGCCTCGCAGGACCACGGTGAAGCTAAGAGGAACCCCAGCGGGGGCCGTTCGTCAAGGCTTTGCGGCTTAGCCGACGACGAGCGGCCTGCGGGTAGGTGGCGGTGCCGCTTGGGCGACATCGCAACCTACCTGAGGCGGGCCGCGATGTCCCTCGTATGGGAGACATCGCGGCTGAGGATTGGAGGCCGCGGCGGGAGAGGAGTGTCGGTGTTACGTTGCCGCTCTCCCTACCTTCCGCGGCCTTAGCGGGGCCGCCACCGTTAGATGGCGGACGCGGTGGGGCCGCAGGGGAAGAGGAGTGTCGGTGTTACGTTGCCGCTCTCCCTATCCTCTGCGGCCGTAGCCCCCCCAACGCGGGGGGCATGCGGGGCCTGCCCATTAGGCGGGCGTGGAGGCCAGCAGGCAACGGGTGCGGGGGCACCGTTGCCTGTATCGCACAGGCCTCCACCAGTGTGGGACGGGAATGGCCAGGTGTTCTCGGCCATTCCCGTAGCCCCCCCAACCTGGGGGGCATGCGGGGCCCACCATATCATCTAGGCGGGCATGCGCCGGGAGGGCTGTGGAAGTAAAGGCTATGCCGGTTTCCCATGGCCCTCCCATCACGGCGATGTGGGAACACCGCTGAGTTTTAGTGGGTATACTGTCATTCCGACAGGGAGTCCCACATACCCCGTCTCGTCCCCCGCGAGACGGGGATGCATAAAGCATTTCTCAGCGAGAAAAAAAAAAAAAAAAAAAAAAAAAAAAAAAAGGTTAGGTTAGGTTAGGTTAGGTTTTTTTTTTTTTTTTTTTTTTTTTTTTTTGTTTTGGCAGGAGTGGGAAATCCTCATGGACGCCCAGACTGCCTCACTTATGAGCCAGTCTGGGCAGTGCCGGACTCTTACCGGCTAAAACCCACTCCTGCCTTTGCTCAGTGTCCCTCTGACATAATCAGAGCCCTTATTATACATCGGTCCTGCATGTTCCTGGTCGTTTAGTGTTATTTCAGTCTGCCCTGTTTTAGGAAGTGGACATTTGTTTTTGGAAGCCTTTCTCACTTTGTACTGCTTATATTCTTAATTATACACATTTTATTCCTTATAAGTATTTAATCTAATTTATTTTTGATATTTTTAAATTTTTTATGTGTTTCTAAAAACTAACTACGCTAATTATAATAAAATTTTATCTGTAACTTAATTAAGACTATATTTATGCTATTTCTACAGTAATATATATATATAATATATCATATAGACATAATATTTCTTAATCTAACTTTTCACATTTATTTCGTATCCTATAAATATTTGCTTTTAGTTTTCTATATAATATTTTGTCTGATTTTTGTACAGTTATGTTGGCTTCGACGCGCTCGTCGGACCACAACGGTATGGTAAGTTTGTTTATGCTGTTTTTTCTATTATCTAAATTTAAATATCCGTTTAATCTACTAACTAAAACAATTTTGTGTTTAATTTTTTGAATGTAAAATGGGTTTAATTGTGATTCGGCTTTTAATTGGGCCAATTTCTCATGAAACTGGCTCCAATTTTCTACTTTTGTTTTGTGATATCTTATGGCTTTAATAAAATTGGTTGCTTTGGGTTTCTTTATATAAATTTTGAAAACAATACCGTTGTGGCTCATACTTCCAGGGAGCTTTGACTTCACCTCAGCAATATGCCACCGACAGGCGCGCCAATGCGTCCCACTTGCTACGCACCGGGCACTCACCGTCGAAGGCGTTGTGGTCGATCTTCTCCATCTTGGCTGACAGGCAATTGTGGCACCGTGGCGCCTCCGCTGCCATGCGTGACGGGCAGTCAGCGCGCAGGTGGGGGTCGCCGCAGTGGATGCAGAGGTCAGCGGGCTGCGTGCACAGTTTTCGACTGTGGCCGAAGCACAGACAGCGAGTGCACTGCACCAGTGGTGACTGATCCAGCACCCGCACTCGCTGTAGGTCGATGTGCACGCGACCCGCCGCCGTCAGTCTCTGCCATACAGTAGGGGACACCTGCAAGATGACGTGGCACATGTGGGGGTTCCTCGTCCTTCGACGGTACCTAACCCCCAACCTCACATCATCCGCAGGAATGTCCCCGACCAGGTGGATGTTTTGCCGCCGCAAGGACTGGAGGATCTCGGCATCCGTGTGGCAGGAGAGGACGTCCCTGATGATGACTAGAGGGTCTTTGTTTTTGACCTCTTCTACCACAAGATTGCCTGTCCTCCGAATCCTCTCAGTTACCCTCAACATCTCCTCCTTGGTCTTGAAACCGACCACCACCTTCTGGTCCCTCGCTTTGCGCAGCCGCTCCACCCTGGTGCCCTCATTTCTGGCATCGACCGCCGTCCTGAGCTTCTCAAGAACCTCTTCACCGGTGTCTTGATCATTCACAGATGATACAATGACCGAGTGAAGAGGTTCCTGGATGTTCTGCTTCGGGCCGGCGGCGACCTCCGCGAATGTTGGGCCCTGGCCTGCGGCATAGCGAGGGGCCAGCTGGAGCTGTTCCGACAGAGCCTGGGTGTGTTGTTTACACTCCTGCAACGCCAGTTTGTGTTGTTGAAGGCCTTCCATAAGGCTCTTCATTAGCTCTGTCGGTTGCTCCATCGACGGGCTTTGTGGCGCGGGTGCCGGCGCGACCTGGGGCACGACTGCAGAAGCAATTGCAGGTGCGACCACAGATGCCGGAACGATGGGAGTTTTGCTCCGCTCTGCCTCCTTTACCAGTTCATAGAGCCGGTTTATCGCGTCGAGGACCCCAGTCTTTATTTCTGTTTTGAGGTTTCGAGAGTTGCCCAAATGAAGCTTAGCTTTATTTAGGCAAGCTCTCGCCTCCGCTGTGAGACTGGGGTACCTCGACTCCTGTCTGGTTCCTCCGGTCTCTGGATCGTTTGGCGCAAGTGGTGTAGTGTCACGCTTTGGGATGGCCAGGGGCTTGATCTGGGGCTCGGATTTTCCGGCCTCCCATTCTCCAATGCTTCGCCTCACATTGGGAAGCGAGGGTCCAGCCTTCTCGGTCGAGCGCGGTAAGCCCCTGGTACCCGGCGAGCTCGCATCTTTCTTGGCCGGTGTGCGAAACATGTTAGTGGCCTTCGTGAACGTAAAGTTCATGAAAACGTCCGGTCAGAGGGCACTAGCGCTGCTTCTGTGTCCCTGTAAAGGGGGGAACACAGAAGGTAAAAACAAATGTAAAAATCAATTTCAATTTAATAACAATACTAAAATAAATTACAATAATAAAAATTTCAACAATATAATAATTACAATAATAAAATAATTATGCTGTCGACTCTCACAATAAGCCTTTACAGACTCGGTCAATAAATTAAAATGCGAAATCTTCGTATTAGGACCCCCAAGAGCCCCACCAAGACTAACGCAATCAGAAGCTGGCAAAAAATTTTTCGCCGAAACCCCACGTCTACCTTCCTATGGGCGGGCAAAATTTTTCGCGTGATTGTCAGTTCTTCCCAGTGGGAACGTTTCAGGGAGCCTAGAAAAGATTTAATTTGCTGAAAACAGCTTGAAATTGCGTCACCGGGATGCAAAGTTATGTAGATTTGTGCAAAAACACGTCTCCCTTAGGTGGATTTCGTCAATTGTTGGTACTATAGAATGTAAAAATTTTCTGGAATTTTAGATGTTCTATGTGGGCTAGGCGCACGGGCGAGGTGTCAAAAGACGCGTCTCCGCGCGGGCTAGCGAACTGTGTGGTTTCTGGAATTTATCCAGAATAAAAATCGGGAATTTTGCTGAAAAAACGTGTTTTACGGCCAAAATGTATGTGGAAACCTGGAATAACACTACCAAAACGGGACTCGAGCTCGCGGAACGCGCACGGGAGTACAGGTAAGGCAGGTAAGTATCAATTTGAATTGTAAAAAATCTGGAATAATCTGGAAATTTTGAGGAAAAAATCAAAAAGTGTTTTTTATAACAGGAGTTTTTGTGAAAATTTTACAAGTCCAAAACGAAAAAATGTTTTTCGCGAAATTGTCAGTTTTCCCTAGTGGGAACGTTTCAGGGAGCTAAGAAAATATTTAATTTGCTGAAAACAGCTTGAAATTGCGTCACCGGGATGCAAAGTTATGTGGTTAGGTTAGGTTAGGTTAGGTTAGGTTAGGTTAGGTTTTTTTTTTTTTTTTTTTTTTTTTTTTTGTTTTGGCAGGAGTGGGAAATCCTCATGGACGCCCAGACTACCTCACTTATGAGCCAGTCTGGGCAGTGCCGGACTCTTACCGGCTAAAACCCACTCCTGCCCTTGCTGAGTGTCCCTCTGACATAATCAGAGACCTTGTTATTCTGATGAGATCTGATTCCTGTCGTTCGGTTTGTTGTCATTTTGTTGGACAGTCCTTTATTAGGAAGATGGAAGTTCCTGGAAGCAGTCTTCGTCTACATACTAATCTTTATTTGCAATATTATTATTTGAGTCTAACTTATTTGGGAATATGCACTAACTATAGTAAAAAATAAAACACCTAGTAATAATTGTTATAAGTAACTAAATTCTTTACATTATTCTTTGAGTTTTCAATCTTATGGTACTAAATATTTTAACTGTAACTTTATTTTAACTTTATTTATTTTATGCCTATCCTAATATGCTTACAATATATTATTCAGTCATAATTTCTTGAGCTACATTATTTCTTATCCTAAATTTAATTACTACAATTTTCTCACATTTAATGCCTATCCTACTTATATATAATATCACATCTATGACTAAAATATTATTTGTGACGAGCTTGCTGGACCACAACGGTAAAGTAACTTGATTCTTAAGATCGGCGTTTAATTTGGCCAATTTCTCATGAAGTTGGCTCCAATTAGCTGCTTCTTTCTTGTGAACTTTGGGACTATTACCGCTGTGGTTCCCACTTCCAGGGAGCATTGACACCACCTCAGCAATACGCCACTGACAAGCGCGCCAATGCGTCCCATTTGGTGCGCACCGGGCACTCACTGTCGAAGGCGTTGTGGTCGGTTTTCTCCAGTTTGGCTGAGAGACAGTTGTGGCAACGCGGCGCCTCCGCTGCCATGCGTGACGGACAGTCAGCCCGCAGGTGGGGGTCGCCGCAGTGGATGCAGAGGTCAGCGGGCTGCGTGC
Organism: Apamea epomidion; assembly: GCA_947507525.1. Taxonomy (NCBI): domain Eukaryota; kingdom Metazoa; phylum Arthropoda; class Insecta; order Lepidoptera; family Noctuidae; genus Apamea; species Apamea epomidion. The sequence continues at coordinate 20,885,484 of OX382238.1, forward strand.
ACAGTTTTCGGCTGTGGCCGAAGCACAGACAGCGAGTGCACTGCACCAGTGGTGACTGATCCAGCACCCGCACTCGCTGTAGGTCGATGTGCACGCGACCCGCCGTCGTCAGCCTCTGCCACACAGTAGGGGACACCTGCAAGATGACGTGGCACATGTGGGGGTTCCTCGTCCTTCGACGGTACTTCACCCCCAACCTCACATCATCCGCAGGGATGTCCCCGACCAGGTGGGTGTTTTGCCGCTGCAAGGACTGGAGTATCTCGGCATCCGTGTGGCAGGAGAGGACGTCCCTGATGATGACTAGAGGGTCCTTGTTCTTGACCTCTTCTGCCACCAGATTGCCTGTCCTCCGAATCCTCTCAGCGACCCTCGTCATCTCGTCTCTGCTCTTAAAACCGACCACTACCTTCTGGTCCCTCGCTTTGCGCAGCCGCTCCACCCTAGTACCCTCATTTTTGGCATCGACCGCCGTCCTGAGCTTCTCAAGAACCTCTTCACCGGTGTCCTGATCATTCACAGATGATACAATAACCGAGTGAAGAGGCTCCCGGATGACTTGCTTCGGGCCGGCGGCGATCTCCGCGAATGATGGGCCTTGGCCTGCGACATAGCGAGGGGCCAGCTGGAGTTGCTCCGACAGAGCCTCGGTGTGCTGTTTGCACTCCTGCAGTGCCACTTTGTGCTGTTGAAGGCCTTCTATAAGGCTCTTCATCAGCTCCGTCGGTTGTTCCGTGGACGGTGTAAGTGGCGCGGGCACCGGTACGACTGCACGTACGAACTCTGGCGCGACTGCAGGTGTGACCGCAGGTGCTGGCGCGATGGGATTCTTGCTCCGCTCCGATTCCTTCACCAGTTCGTAGAGCCGGTTAATCGCGTCAAGGACCCCAGTCTTTATTTCTGTCTTGAGGTTTCGAGAGTTGCCCAAATGAAGCTTAGCTTTATTTAGGCAAGCTCTCGCCTCGGCTGTCAGACTGGGGTACCTCGACTCCGGTCTGGTTCCTGCGGTCTCCGGATTGTTTGGCGCAAGCGGTGTGGTGTCACGTTTTGGGCAAACCGGGGACTTGGTCTTGGGCTCAGCTTTCCCGGCCTCCCACTCCCCAATGCTTCGCCTCACACTGGGAAGTGAGGGTCCGGCCTTCTCCATCGAGCGCGGTGAGCCCCTGGTGCCCGGCGAGCTCGCATTTTTCTTGGCCGGTGTGCGGAACATGTTAGTGGCCTTCGTGAACGTAGAGTTCATAAAACGTCCGGTCAGAGGGCACTAGCGCTGCTTCTGTGTCCCTGTAAAGAGGGGAACACAGAAGGTAAAAACTAATGTAAAAATTTAATTTAAAATAAATAATAAATAACAATAATAAATAATATTCAATAATAAAAAATTTCAATAATATAATAATTATATCTGTCGACTGTTACAATAAGCCTTTGCAGACTCGGTCAATAACTTAAAAAATGCAAAATTTTAGTACTAAGATCCCCAAGAGCCCCACCAAGACAAAAGCAATCAGAAGTTAGCGAAAAATTTTTCGCCGAAAACCCCACGTCTACCTTCCTATAGACCAGAGGGCGGGTGGGTGGGCTAGCTAACTATGGGGTTTCTGGAGTTTATCCAGAACCAAAAACGGGAATTTTCTTGAAAAAACGTAATTTACGGCCAAAATATGTGTGGAAACCTCGAATAACACTACCAAAACGGGACTCGAGTTCGCGGAACGCGCACGGGAGTACAGGTAAGGCAGGTAAGTATCAATTTGTATTATAAAAAACCTGGAATAATCTGGAAATTTTGAAGAAAAAATCAAAAAGTGTTTTTTATAACAGGAGTTTTTGTGAAAATTTTACAAGTCCAAAACGAAAAAAATGTTTTTCGCGTGATTGTCAGTTCTTCCCAGTGGGAACGTTTCAGGGAGCCTAGAAAAGATTTAATTTGCTGAAAACAGCTTGAAATTGCGTCACCGGGATGCAAAGTTATGTAGATTTGTGCAAAAACACGTCTCCCTTAGGTGGATTTCGTCAATTGTTGGTAGTATTGAATGTAAAAATTTTCTGGAATATTTGATGTTCTATGGGGGCTAGGCGCACGGGCGAGGTGTCAAAAGACGCGTCTCCGCGCGGGCTAGCTAACTATGGGGTTTCTGGAGTTTATCCAGAACCAAAAACGGGAATTTTCTTGAAAAAACGTAATTTACGGCCAAAATATGTGTGGAAACCTCGAATAACACTACCAAAACGGGACTCGAGTTCGCGGAACGCGCACGGGAGTACAGGTAAGGCAGGTAAGTATCAATTTGTATTATAAAAAACCTGGAATAATCTGGAAATTTTGAAGAAAAAATCAAAAAGTGTTTTTTATAACAGGAGTTTTTGTGAAAATTTTACAAGTCCAAAACGAAAAAATGTTTTTCGCGTGATTGTCAGTTCTTCCCAGTGGGAACGTTTCAGGGAGCCTAGAAAAGATTTAATTTGCTGAAAACAGCTTGAAATTGCGTCACCGGGATGCAAAGTTATGTAGATTTGTGCAAAAACACGTCTCCCTTAGGTGGATTTCGTCAATTGTTGGTACTATAGAATGTAAAAATTTTCTGGAATTTTAGATGTTCTATGTGGGCTAGGCGCACGGGCGAGGTGTCAAAAGACGCGTCTCCGCGCGGGCTAGCGAACTGTGTGGTTTCTGGAATTTATCCAGAATAAAAATCGGGAATTTTGCTGAAAAAACGTGTTTTACGGCCAAAATGTATGTGGAAACCTGGAATAACACTACCAAAACGGGACTCGAGCTCGCGGAACGCGCACGGGAGTACAGGTAAGGCAGGTAAGTATCAATTTGAATTGTAAAAAATCTGGAATAATCTGGAAATTTTGAGGAAAAAATCAAAAAGTGTTTTTTATAACAGGAGTTTTTGTGAAAATTTTACAAGTCCAAAACGAAAAAATGTTTTTCGCGAAATTGTCAGTTTTCCCTAGTGGGAACGTTTCAGGGAGCCTAGAAAAGATTTAATTTGCTGAAAACAGCTTGAAATTGCGTCACCGGGATGCAAAGTTATGTAGATTTGTGCAAAAACACGTCTCCCTTAGGTGGATTTCGTCAATTGTTGGTACTATAGAATGTAAAAATTTTCTGGAATTTTAGATGTTCTATGTGGGCTAGGCGCACGGGCGAGGTGTCAAAAGACGCGTCTCCGCGCGGGCTAGCGAACTGTGTGGTTTCTGGAATTTATCCAGAATAAAAATCGGGAATTTTGCTGAAAAAACGTGTTTTACGGCCAAAATGTATGTGGAAACCTGGAATAACACTACCAAAACGGGACTCGAGCTCGCGGAACGCGCACGGGAGTACAGGTAAGGCAGGTAAGTATCAATTTGAATTGTAAAAAATCTGGAATAATCTGGAAATTTTGAGGAAAAAATCAAAAAGTGTTTTTTATAACAGGAGTTTTTGTGAAAATTTTACAAGTCCAAAACGAAAAAATGTTTTTCGCGAAATTGTCAGTTTTCCCTAGTGGGAACGTTTCAGGGAGCCTAGAAAAGATTTAATTTGCTGAAAACAGCTTGAAATTGCGTCACCGGGATGCAAAGTTATGTAGATTTGTGCAAAAACACGTCTCCCTTAGGTGGATTTCGTCAATTGTTGGTAGTATTGAATGTAAAAATTTTCTGGAATATTTGATGTTCTATGGGGGCTAGGCGCACGGGCGAGGTGTCAAAAGACGCGTCTCCGCGCGGGCTAGCTAACTATGGGGTTTCTGGAGTTTATCCAGAACCAAAAACGGGAATTTTCTTGAAAAAACGTAATTTACGGCCAAAATATGTGTGGAAACCTCGAATAACACTACCAAAACGGGACTCGAGTTCGCGGAACGCGCACGGGAGTACAGGTAAGGCAGGTAAGTATCAATTTGTATTATAAAAAACCTGGAATAATCTGGAAATTTTGAAGAAAAAATCAAAAAGTGTTTTTTATAACAGGAGTTTTTGTGAAAATTTTACAAGTCCAAAACGAAAAAATGTTTTTCGCGTGATTGTCAGTTCTTCCCAGTGGGAACGTTTCAGGGAGCCTAGAAAAGATTTAATTTGCTGAAAACAGCTTGAAATTGCGTCACCGGGATGCAAAGTTATGTAGATTTGTGCAAAAACACGTCTCCCTTAGGTGGATTTCGTCAATTGTTGGTAGTATTGAATGTAAAAATTTTCTGGAATATTTGATGTTCTATGGGGGCTAGGCGCACGGGCGAGGTGTCAAAAGACGCGTCTCCGCGCGGGCTAGCTAACTATGGGGTTTCTGGAGTTTATCCAGAACCAAAAACGGGAATTTTCTTGAAAAAACGTAATTTACGGCCAAAATATGTGTGGAAACCTCGAATAACACTACCAAAACGGGACTCGAGTTCGCGGAACGCGCACGGGAGTACAGGTAAGGCAGGTAAGTATCAATTTGTATTATAAAAAACCTGGAATAATCTGGAAATTTTGAAGAAAAAATCAAAAAGTGTTTTTTATAACAGGAGTTTTTGTGAAAATTTTACAAGTCCAAAACGAAAAAATGTTTTTCGCGTGATTGTCAGTTCTTCCCAGTGGGAACGTTTCAGGGAGCCTAGAAAAGATTTAATTTGCTGAAAACAGCTTGAAATTGCGTCACCGGGATGCAAAGTTATGTAGGGTTAGGTTAGGTTAGGTTAGGTTAGGTTAGGTTAGGTTAGGTTAGGTTAGGTTAGGTTAGGTTAGGTTAGGTTAGGTTAGGTTAGGTTAGGTTAGGTTAGGTTAGGTTAGGTTAGGTTAGGTTAGGTTAGGTTAGGTTAGGTTAGGTTCCCCCCCCCCGGTGGGTTCCCGCATTGACGAGGCGGGGGGGCTCAGTAGCCGTGGCCTCGCAGGACCACGGTGAAGCTAAGAGGAACCCCAGCGGGGGCCACTCGTCAAGGCTTTGCGGCTTGGCCGACGACGAGCGGCCTGCGGGTAGGTGGCGGTGCCACTTGGGTGACATCGCAACCTACCTGAGGCGGGCCGCGATGTCCCTCGTATGGGAGATATCGCGGCTGAGGATTGGAGGCCGCGGCGGGAGAGGAGTGTCGGTGTTACGTTGCCGCTCTCCCTACCTTCCGCGGCCTTGACGGGGCCGTCACCGTTAGATGGCGGACGCGGTGGGGCCGCAGGGGAAGAGGAGTGTCGGTGTTACGTTGCCGCTCTCCCTATCCTCTGCGGCCGTAGCCCCCTCAACGCGGGGGGCATGCGGGGCCCGCCAGCTAGGCGGGCGTGGAGGTCAGCAGGCAACGGGTGCGGGGGCACCGTTGCCTGTATCGCACAGGCCTCCACCAGTGTGGGACGGGAATGGCCATGTGTTCTCGGCCATTCCCGTAGCCCCCCAACCTGGGGGGCATGCGGGGCCCGCCACACCATCTAGGCGGGCATGCGCCGGGAGGGCTGTGGAAGTAAAGGCTATGCCGGTTTCCCATGGCCCTCCCATCACGGCGATGTGGGAACACCGCTGAGTTTTAGTGGGTATACTGTCATTCCGACAGGGAGTCCCACATACCCCGTCTCGTCCCCCGCGAGACGGGGATGCATAAAGCATTTCTCAGCGAGAAAAAAAAAAAAAAAAAAAAAAAAAAGGTTAGGTTAGGTTAGGTTCACCCACCGGTTGCGGCAGCAGATCCGCCGGGGACTGGGGAGGAGACAACTTTAATGGAAACCCAATAATGGCCCCAGGTCATCTATGTTTCCTCCAAGCTAACATAAACCACTGCGCCAGAGCTCAGGATCTCTTGCTCCAAAGCATGGCGCAGTGGTCAATCGATGTGGCAGTCGTCGCCGAGCCGTATTTCGTGCCGCCCAGGGATGACTGGGTGTGCGACACTAACGGTTCGGTGGCGCTTATAAGAAGGTCTGCCGTGGACACCCCGCTCTTTGAGGCCGTCACCCGGGGGCGGGGCTATGTCGCGGCAGTTTGTGGCGATATTATGGTCGCGGGGGTGTATTTCGCCCCTAGCCTATCTCTCGCCGACCTCGAGGAGGTCATTTTGGATTTGGGCACGGTCGTCAGTCGTAGTCGTCGTCGTCCCGTTCTCGTCTTGGGGGACTTCAACGCCAAGTCTGCGGCATGGTGTTCCCCGACAACTGATGTGCGGGGCGAGTTGGTGGAGGAGTGGGCGGTCGAGCAGGGCCTGCTTCTTCTGAACCGAGGTTGCGTGCAGACATGCGTGCGACAGTGGGGCGGGTCAATAGTGGACCTCACGTTCGCTAGCCCCGCTCTCGCGCGCCGTGTCCATGGCTGGCACGTAGCGGAGGACGTGGAGACACTGTCTGATCACAGATATATCCGATTCAGTGTCTCCACCCAGACCTCGGTCGGGCCGGTCCAAGCAGCCCCGGTGGGCGTTGGAGACGGTCCGCGTTGGGCAACGAAGCGGCTGGACAGGGAGGCTCTCCTGGAGGCCTCTATCGTACAGGCCTGGTTGGATGCTCCCGACAGGCCTGTCAACATCGACGAGGAGGCGGAGTGGTTCCGGGAGAGCATGTCGCAAATCTGCGACGCTGCGATGCCCCGAGTCCGGCCGATACCACCCAGGCGCCAGGTGTACTGGTGGTCGCAGCAAATTGCGCATTTGCGCATCGTCTGCGTTGAGAGGCGACGCCAGTATGCCAGGTGCCGAAGAAGACGCCGCCGCTCTCCGTCAGCGGTGGCCATCGAGGCGGAACTATACGAGAGCTACAGGGAGGCGAAGAGCGCTCTCCAATTAGCCATCGTGCGGGCAAAGTCATCGGCCCGCGAAGAACTGCTGGAGACTCTGGACCGAGATCCGTGGGGACGCCCCTACCGTATGGTGAGGGGCAAGATGCGCCAGTGGGCCCCCCCACTGTCCCGGAGTCTTCAGCCACAGTTATTGGAGGACGTGGTGAGCGCTCTGTTTCCCTTACGCCCAGAGCATACACCACCTGCTATGGTTCCGCCTTGGAATGTGCCCAACACGGAAGACGACGACGACGACGTGCCCGAAGTGACCCGGGTAGAGTTGAGAGTGGCGGTGTCTCGCATAAAAAACACCGCCCCAGGACCCGACGGCATTCCAGGCCGTGCATGGGTCCTGGCCTTGAGGGCTCTCGGGCCCCGACTACAAGGACTCTTAAGCGCATGTTTGGAGCGGGGCCAGCTTCCACGCCGGTGGAAGACCGGAAAGCTGGTCCTGCTAAAGAAGGAGGGGTGCCCCGCAGACTCACCGTCTGCCTACCGGCCCATTGTGCTTCTGGACGAGGTGTGTAAGATCTTCGAGCGAATCATCGCCGACCGCCTCGTCCGGCACATGACCAACGAGGGGCCGGACCTAGCGGACAACCAATTTGGTTTCCGTCAGGGGCGCTCCACAGTGGACGCGATCATGCGCGTGAGGGTCCTGGCGGAGGAGGCAGTCGCCCGGGGTGAGGTGGTCTTGGCGGTGTCGCTCGACATCGCCAACGCATTCAACACCTTGCCCTGGAATACTATCAGAGAGGCACTCCGGTATCACGGGGTGCCCGGCTACCTCCGCCGCATTATCGGGGCCTATTTGTCGGAAAGATCAGTAGTTTACCCGGGTCGTGAAGGATGGGGTAGGCGAGAGATGTCGTGCGGTGTTCCGCAGGGGTCGGTATTGGGGCCACCCCTGTGGAATATAGGGTACGACTGGGCTCTGCGCGGTGCTCTTCTCCACGGAGTCGGCGTGACTTGCTACGCCGACGACACGCTAGTAACAGCACGTGGGAAGACATACCGGCAGGCGGCCATACTGGCGACAGCCGGGGTCGCGCATGTCGTGGGTAGGATCCGGCGGTTGGGCCTGGAGGTGGCCTTGCACAAATCCGAGGCCCTCTGTTTTCACGGGCCGAGGAATAAGCCACCTGCGGGTTCAAACATCGTGGTAGGAGGGGTCTCCATGGCTGTCGAGTCGACGATGAAGTACTTAGGAGTCGTCCTCGACAGTCGGTGGAGCTTCGGGCCGCACTTCCAGCGGCTCGCACCCCGTTTGTTGGGCGCCGCTTCAGCGCTCTCGCGCTTGCTGCCCAACTTGGGGGGTCCAAATACCTCCTGCCGGAGGCTCTACACAGGGGTCGTACGGTCCATGGCGCTTTACGCCGCGCCAGTGTGGGCGGATGCCCTGACGGCCCGTAACATCGCCTTGCTACGAAGGCCGCAAAGAGCGATGGCCGTCAGGGTAATAAGGGGATACCGTACGATCTCCTTCGAGGCGGCGAGCCTCCTAGCCGGATCCCCGCCGTGGGACCTAGAGGCGGAACTCCTCGCGTCACTCTATACATGGCGCGAGGAAGCAGTGGGACGGGGCGAGCGTCTGGCGCCTCGACAAGTTGAGCCGCGCAGGGCAGAGCTCCGTCAGGTCCTAGTGGCGGAATGGGAGCAGCGACTTGCGCGACCCACGGCAGGGCACGCCGCGATAGCGGTGGTAAGACCCGTGATGAAGGAGTGGCTGGAGAGACGCCACGGCGCCCTCAGTTTCCGGCTGACGCAGGTGCTTACCGGACACGGGTGTTTCGGGAAGTACTTGTGTCGGATAGGCCGGGAGCCGACGCCCAAATGTCACCACTGTGACAGCTGCCGGGAGGACACGGCGCTGCACACGTTGGAGGAGTGCCCAGCTTGGGCAGTACAGCGCCGTGACTTAGTCGCGGCAGTCGATGCTGCGGGCGACCTCTCGCTTCCGGCCGTCATTTCATGCATGGTCGAGAGCGAGAGCGGCTGGACGGCCGTCGCTTCCTTTTGCGAGGACGTAATGTCGGCAAAGGAGGCGGCGGAAAGGGAGAGAGAAGCTGTTACCTCTCTCCCGGCCCGCAGCAGACGCACCGGGCGTCGCAGGGTGGCGGACGATCTCCGGCCACCGTAGGGCGCGGCCTGCGGGTGACAGACTAGGGGCGTCTGTCGCCCGATCAGAAACAGGCCTCGAGGCGGCGGCGTAGTGTTCCGCGCGCGCCTCTTAGTTGGAGTTCCTGCGGTCACTGGGTGACGGCCGCAGAGGGTGACGGGGCCCGCCTACAAACATCTGGTGGGCCAATACCTGCCGGGGGCGCGGATGAATGCGCAAGCGATACCCGTACCCCCGGCAATAGGTACAGGAAGGGAACACCGGGGTGGTTTTTAGCCGGTAAGAGTCCGGCATGCCCCTCTGCCTTCCCCAGGGCGGAGGATGTCCATGAGGATTTTCCCCCCGATAACAAAAAAAAAAAAAAAAAAGGTTAGGTTAGGTTAGGTTAGGTTAGGTTAGGTTAGGTTAGGTTCCCCCCCGGTGGGTTCCCGCATTGACGAGGCGGGGGGGCTCAGTAGCCGTGGCCTCGCAGGACCACGGTGAAGCTAAGAGGAACCCCAGCGGGGGCCGCTCGTCAAGGCTTTGCGGCTTAGCCGACGACGAGCGGCCTGCGGGTAGGTGGCGGTGCCGCTTGGGCGACATCGCAACCTACCTGAGGTGGGCCGCGATGTCCCTCGTATGGGAGACATCGCGGCTGAGGATTGGAGGCCGCGGCGGGAGAGGAGTGTCGGTGTTACGTTGCCGCTCTCCCTACCTTCCGCGGCCTTAACGGGGCCGCCACCGTTAGATGGCGGACGCGGTGGGGCCGCAGGGGAAGAGGAGTGTCGGTGTTACGTTGCCGCTCTCCCTATCCTCTGCGGCCGTAGCCCCCCCAACGCGGGGGGCATGCGGGGCCCGCCAGCTAGGCGGGCGTGGAGGTCAGCAGGCAACGGGTGCGGGGGCACCGTTGCCTGTATCGCACAGGCCTCCACCAGTGTGGGACGGGAATGGCCAGGTGTTCTCGGTCATTCCCGTAGCCCCCCAACGTGGGGGGCATGCGGGGCCCGCCATACCATCTAGGCGGGCATGCGCCGGGAGGGCTGTGGAAGTAAAGGCTATGCCGGTTTCCCATGGCCCTCCCATTACGGCGATGTGGGAACACCGCTGAGTTTTAGTGGGTATACTGTCATTCCGACAGGGAGTCCCACATACCCCGTCTCGTCCCCCGCGAGACGGGGATGCATAAAGCATTTCTCAGCGAGAAAAAAAAAAAAAAAAAAAAAAAAAAAAAAAAGGTTAGGTTAGGTTAGGTTAGGTTAGGTTAGGTTAGGTTAGGTTAGGTTAGGTTAGGTTAGGTTAGGTTAGGTTAGGTTAGGTTAGGTTAGGTTAGGTTAGGTTAGGTTAGGTTAGGTTAGGTTAGGTTAGGTTTTTTTTTTTTTTTTTTTTTGTTTTGGCAGGAGTGGGAAATCCTCATGGACGCCCAGACTGCCTCACTTATGAGCCAGTCTGGGCAGTGCCGGACTCTTACCGGCTAAAACCCACTCCTGCCCTGCTTGTATCCTCTGACATGATCAGAGCCTATGGCACTGCGAGGTCTGAATTTTTATGCCTGTTGCGTTGAGAAATCAAACAAACACGGAACTCGGAGAGGTGAGTGTCTCCGGCTTGACCGACAATGGATCAATACTAAAGGAACCTTAAAAAAGAGAAATAAATGTTTTATATTATAATGTCTATCTAAACTACTTCAATTACTTTCTACTTACATGTTTATTTATGTTCTAGGTTTTTGTCTATTTTATATATTGTTTCTTCCTATTGCTACTTAAGGGCTATGTTTTAACTTATCTAACTACAAAATATTCTAACAGAGACAGTGGGGACAGTTCTTATTTATCTAACTCTACATAATTATTTTGTTCTTATTCTAGGCTTATCTCTATTTCTACGTATTGTATTTTCCTATTATTTATGATTATTCTACAGCTATTTTAGTTTTATGCTAGTCACTAATATAATCTATTATATTATGATAGCATATTTTCTTATGCCGACTTGTTTCGTTGTATTACTTGGGATGCTATGTCGTTACAATACCTTAAAAATGAGTCTCGCTTCTTTCCACTCATTAATTCTGGTGCGTTTTGGGCAACCAGTTCGATGTCTAGCTGCTGCTCCGTCTCGTACCTACTTTTCGCACTTATGGGGCACTCAAACAGAATGTGCGGAACTGACTCTTCGACTCCAGGCTCACAGGCGCACGATGGGTTCTCCCTACACTTGAAGCGTTTCAAGTATGCCGAGAACCCACCGTGCCCCGTCAAGATTTGTGTGGTTATACTCGTATGAGTCATCTTCCGCACCACACCGTACGCTGACACCACATTCGGGAAGAAGATTTTCGTACCCGAGGCCGTGTCACCCGACTGATATCTCCCGTTCCATTCGTCAAGCGTTTCCGACCGGATTTGTCGCTTGACGAATGACACGGGGCACAGATCGTAGTCCGGCCTCTTCTTCGACCCCAGGGCGGCCTCCTTCGCAAGCTGGTCGGCTCTCTCGTTTCCCTCCAACCCTACGTGGGCCTTTATCCAGAACAAAGAGACACTTTTGTTCTGGAGCTTGCTACGTCGCAAGGTGTCCCTAGTTTCCACTGCCAAGGGATGAAGGGAACTTGTGTTGGTCACCGACTGGAGGGCCGCCATGGAGTCGCTGAAGATGCCGAACGAGGTTTCACGAGACCTGAGCACCTCCCCCGCAGCTCTTTGCAGGGCCAGGAGTTCAGCCTGGTAGACGGTACAGTAAGACGGCAAAGCAAGCTTGAGGGCCTTTGTCTCGGCGGTGCCCTTCCACAGGGATAGCGCCGCTCCGACTCTGCCCTCAATCTTGCTGCCGTCTGTAAAGATCCTCACAGCATAATTGCTGTGGTTCTGGTATTGTTCTTCGTCCACCAGACTTGCGAACTCCAGGCTCATTTGCTCCGCCGGGTGTGGGGCCTCCAGAGCCGAGGCCACCCGCTCCACTTCCCGGTCTCCCAGTGCGGGCTGGGGCTCCCCCCTCTTTGCTCCGTAGAGCGCAGCCGCCTCCCGGATACGGAGGTCGAGCGGGAGCAACCCAGCCAGCACAAGCGCCGAGTTTAGCGAGACCGTCCGGTATGCCTTGCAGAGTTTTTGCACAATGCCGCGCTGAACTGCTCCCAGCTGCTTCCTGACGCCCAGCTTTCTAGCGGCCGGGGCCCATACGCTGGCTGCGTACAGGATGACCGGTTCTACCGCAGCCACATAAATGGTCCTTATGACTTCGGGGTGAAGTCCCCAGCTGGTCTTGGCCGCCCTAGTTAGCTGCTTGTGGATTCCTATTGCCTTTCTGCATACGTTTGCGACGTGTGTGTTGAAAGTCAGCTTTTCGTCGATGGTGACGCCTAGGATTTTGATCTCTTTGGACGTGGCAACGTCGATCCCGCCCATGCTCAGGCGTGGGGTGTCGTATTTTAGTTTACGGGTGATAACCATCGCATTTGTTTTTTGCGGAGCAAATTTTAGTTTGTTTTGTACACCCCACGCCCGAACATGTTCGAGAGCGGCGTTGGCGCGTCCCTGGATCTCCAGCGATACGTCACCATCGAAGATCAGCACGACATCGTCAGCAAATGCCTGGCAATAGTCACCCCTAGCTTCTAGGCTCTTCAGAAGAGGGTCCAACAAGAGGTTCCAGAATATTGGCCCCCCTATGGAGCCCTGGACACAACCCTTACTGGTAGCCTTGCTGAATTCGTCCCCTGCGTACCTGACCCTAACCCTTCTATTTGTGAGGTAGCTGTCGATGACCCTCCTCAAGTTAATTGGACACTTTTCCTCAGCCAGACGGACTCTTATGGCTGGCCACCAGGCGCTGTCGAAAGCCCCCTCTATGTCCAGGGATACCATGACCACCACTTTTTTCAGCTCCAGCTTGCTGCGTATGTGGTGCATTAGGACACAAAGGGAGTCCTCTGTGCTCTTCTGGGGCATGAATCCGTACTGGCGAGTACTCATCCTTGGGATCAGATAGAACTTAAGACGGGCCACCAACATCTTCTCATATATTTTGCCTAGTATTGGCAGAAGGCCGATTGGTCTATACGCTTTTGGGGTGCTGTAGTCGTCCTTTCCCGGCTTCTTCAGGACGATCACAATCGCCTCCTTCCAGACTTCAGGGAAGTGATGGCATTTCAGGCAGCCGTTCACAAGAGCAAGTACCGCCTCAGGGGCACCCTCTATAGCTCGGCAACAAATATCGGCGGTGAAGCCATCCGCTCCTGGAGCCTTTTTGGCGTTGAAGGACCTGCACGCCAACATCAGTTCGGCCATTGTGAATGGTGGATCGCAAGAATCATCTTGCCCTCCAGCATTCACAACGTCGGCCTTTTCTCTGGTGAGGCGGTGGTATGGGCTGTCACTGTCAGTATGGTCTTCAGGGTAGAAGGTGTTTGCCAGTAATTCAACTGAACCTTTCGTGTTCAGCACCTCCCCGTCCTTTGTTAGCGGTTGGTCCTCTCCTCTTTCCTTGGTCCTTCCTATCACCCGATAAATTCCTTCCCAAACCCCTTCCTTGTCCTGTTTGGCGCAAAAGTTCTTCCAACTCTCGACGATATCTTTGGCTGCTTCTGTTTCATACTCAACTTTCTGTTTCAGGTACTCTTCGACGACCTTCGATCTTCGGGCCGGTGCAGCACACCTGATTCTGCGTTTCCTGGTTGCGACTTCCTTCTTCATCCTCTCGAGTTTCTCGGACCACCACGGCAAGGTGAGTACTTCACTGCTCTTCCTCATAGGCATTGATGAGGTGCATGCGTCTGTTATTGCCTGTGTGAAGTTTTTTAAAATTGTGTTGAGTTGTTCGACTGTATTTAATTTATCTATTTCTGTTTTATTAATTTTGTTACCTTGCATTAATTGGCTGAGTTTCGCATGAAACTCAGGCCAATTTGCTTTTTTTGTATTGTAGATCCTCGTGGTTCTGTTAATTTTTATACCTTTAGATCTTTTTAATTTAATGTTAAACACAATGCCGTTGTGATCCGAGCTCGTGAGGCCCTCGTCTACCCTCCAGTCATCTACCAGGTCCAGAATATCCGTCGAGCATGCCGTGATGTCGACGTGGCTGCAGTACCGTTTTCCCCCTCTGATCGTGTCGAAGGTCGGAATTTCCCCTCTGTTGAGTATGTTGAGACTCAGCTCATCGAGAACTCCAGAAACTTCTTCGCCCCTACAGTCGATGGACAAGCTTCCCCACCATGTGCTCTTTGCGTTTGCATCTCCTCCAACAATCCACATTTTGGAGCCTACTTCTTCCTCAACGTGTTTGAGGTGCTCCAAGTAAGGTCCTATCGGCTGATCCGGCTCGAAATAAAAGGAGACCAGCGTAATCCTCCAGGCACTGGTCTGGATCCCCACCACGGTGATGTTGTTCGTGGTGAGTTTCGGGTACTGTATTACTGTCAATTCCTGGTTGAAGACCGCTATTGCGGCCTTAACAGTCCCATCTCCGATGTCAGTGCTCTGGAAGATCCGAACTCCCCTGTGGTTCCTCATAACCTTAGCCCCCCCCACGTACGGTTCCTGGAGGAGAGCAAACGCAACTCCGCGCTTTGCGGCTTCCAAAAGGAGCTCGTCTGTTGCGAGTTTTTTCCGCTGTAGGTTGGCTTGCATCACTTTGTACAGGTTTGGGTTGCCTTGGGTGCCCTTAGCAGTAGGCCACCGTTGATCTGGCGATTTCGTCCCACCTACGGCGTATTGGGCAGACAGGGTTAAAGGCGTTGTGGTCAGCGTCGTCAATCTTAGCTCTTGTGCAGTTCCGGCATTTGGGTGGAGCGCCCGCGAGCCAGTCGGCACATGTCGACTTCAGATGTGGGCCACCACAGTGACTGCACAAGTCGGCTGGTTCCTTACAGAATCGTCTGCCATGCCCGTAGCCCAGACAGCGCGTACACTGAACCAGCGGGGTTTGGTCTTCTACCCTGACGCGCTGGAGGTCCACGTGCAGGCATCCGACTTCTGTAGCCCTTCTCCAGATGGTCGGTGAGACGCTGACCACAACGTGATTTGTGTGTGGATTCCTTGTTCTTCTCCTGAACTTTACTTCCACTCTATCCTCCTCTTTGTCAAGGTCATGAAAAACATCCTTGTTCTGATTCCTCATCGCCTTGAGAATGTCCTCATCTGAGTTAGCAGAGAGGACGCTCTTGAGGATCAGTAACGGGTCCTTGTTTTTCATTTCCTCGACATTGAGGTCCTGTCTTTCTCCTTCCAATTTATTTTTAATCTTGTTCCTTTCCTCCCTGGTCTGGAATCCCATTATAATCTTTCTGTCTTTTGCTTTTCTCACCTTCTCGACCTTAACCCAGCCCTCTGTCGCATCCACCGCCTTCCGTATCTTACAGAGTACTTCGTCCCCTGTTTCTGTATCGTCTTTTGAGGTAACTACGATAGAGTGCAGCGTACTTCGCACTGGATTCGCTTTTCCACTGGGTATCGCAGCTACGCTCGCATACGTTGATGTTGAACCCTTTTCTATTGCGGCCTTCAATTCCTCCATCCTTTTATTGTTCTCTTGTAGCAACTTCGAGTGTTCCTCGATTTGTGTTGCTAACAAGTTTTGTTCCGCGTTTATAGAGAAGGTAGCATCGGTGGAGGCGACTTCGGAAACTGAGCTTCCCTTCACCCCTCCTGCGTTTTTTGTTTTGACTTCCCGTTCTGCTTCCTTAACTAGCTGATACAGCCGATCAAGCGCTTCAGCGACGCCGTTTTTGATTTCCGTCTTGATGTTCCGTGAGGCGCTTAGGTGTAATTTGGCTTTGTTCAAGCAGGCCTTTGCTTCTGTTGATCGATCCGCGTAATGGGGCTTTGGCGGCGTATGGACCTGTATCAATTTCGTGGCTTTTGGAAGAGTCTTATTCTCCTGCGATTCTGAGGGTTTCTGTATTGCTTTTACAGGGCCAGCCTGTATCGTCTTGATGGTTAAGGGGGGTGTTGGGTCCGAACTTGTAGCAGCTTCCCAATCTCCAACACTGCGGCGGACATTCAGAGGTGATGTTCTGGATTTTGGTGGTGTTTTCTCACCTTCCACCTTCTTCAGTGGGGTCCTAATTCCGAACATGTCAGAGGTATGCGTCAATAAAAGTAAAACTATTAAAGTGTATAATAAGAAGATATAAAAAGAAATAAAAGTGATAAAGTGGTAAAAGTAGGGTGTTTAGTGAAACTCCTGGCCTAATCCTAGGTTAAGGGACCAAGATGGGGCCAAAAAACTTAAATTTAAAAAAGAGGGTCAAGATCGCGAATTTAAAATTTTTGCCAAAGTAAAAAGTTTACCTGGCCAGTAGCAATCGGGTGGGTGGGAGGGAGGGCAAATTTTTGACTTTTTATGTGAGCTAGGCACACGGGCGAGGTGTCAAAAGACGCGTCTCCGCGCGGGCTAGCGAACTGTGTGGTTTCTGGAATTTATCCAGAACAAAAATCGGGAATTTTGCTGAAAAAACGTGTTTTACGGCCAAAATGTATGTGGAAACCTGGAATAACACTACCAAAACGGGACTCGAGCTCGCGGAACGCGCACGGGAGTACAGGTAAGGCAGGTAAGTATCAATTTGAATTGTAAAAAATCTGGAATAGTGTGGAAATTTTGAGGAAAAAATCAAAAAGTGTTTTTTATAACAGGAGTTTTTTTGAAATTTTTACAAGTCCAAAACGAAAAAATGTTTTTCGCGAAATTGTCAGTTTTCCCTAGTGGGAACGTTTCAGGGAGTCAAGAAAATATTTAATTTGCTGAAAACAGCTTGAAATTGCGTCACCGGGATGCAAAGTTATATTGATTTGTTCTAAAACACGTCTCCCTTAGGTGGATTTCGTCAATTGTTGGTACTATAGAATGTAAAAATTTTCTGGAATTTTAGATGTTCTATGTGGGCTAGGCGCACGGGCGAGGTGTCAAAAGACGCGTCTCCGCGCGGGCTAGCGAACTGTGTGGTTTCTGGAATTTATCCAGAACAAAAATCGGGAATTTTGCTGAAAAAACGTGTTTTACGGCCAAAATGTATGTGGAAACCTGGAATAACACTACCAAAACGGGACTCGAGCTCGCGGAACGCGCACGGGAGTACAGGTAAGGCAGGTAAGTATCAATTTGAATTGTAAAAAATCTGGAATAGTGTGGAAATTTTGAGGAAAAAATCAAAAAGTGTTTTTTATAACAGGAGTTTTTTTGAAATTTTTACAAGTCCAAAACGAAAAAATGTTTTTCGCGAAATTGTCAGTTTTCCCTAGTGGGAACGTTTCAGGGAGTCAAGAAAATATTTAATTTGCTGAAAACAGCTTGAAATTGCGTCACCGGGATGCAAAGTTATATTGATTTGTTCTAAAACACGTCTCCCTTAGGTGGATTTCGTCAATTGTTGGTACTATAGAATGTAAAAATTTTCTGGAATTTTAGATGTTCTATGTGGGCTAGGCGCACGGGCGAGGTGTCAAAAGACGCGTCTCCGCGCGGGCTAGCGAACTGTGTGGTTTCTGGAATTTATCCAGAACAAAAATCGGGAATTTTGCTGAAAAAACGTGTTTTACGGCCAAAATGTATGTGGAAACCTGGAATAACACTACCAAAACGGGACTCGAGCTCGCGGAACGCGCACGGGAGTACAGGTAAGGCAGGTAAGTATCAATTTGAATTGTAAAAAATCTGGAATAGTGTGGAAATTTTGAGGAAAAAATCAAAAAGTGTTTTTTATAACAGGAGTTTTTTTGAAATTTTTACAAGTCCAAAACGAAAAAATGTTTTTCGCGAAATTGTCAGTTTTCCCTAGTGGGAACGTTTCAGGGAGTCAAGAAAATATTTAATTTGCTGAAAACAGCTTGAAATTGCGTCACCGGGATGCAAAGTTATATTGATTTGTTCTAAAACACGTCTCCCTTAGGTGGATTTCGTCAATTGTTGGTACTATAGAATGTAAAAATTTTCTGGAATTTTAGATGTTCTATGTGGGCTAGGCGCACGGGCGAGGTGTCAAAAGACGCGTCTCCGCGCGGGCTAGCGAACTGTGTGGTTTCTGGAATTTATCCAGAACAAAAATCGGGAATTTTGCTGAAAAAACGTGTTTTACGGCCAAAATGTATGTGGAAACCTGGAATAACACTACCAAAACGGGACTCGAGCTCGCGGAACGCGCACGGGAGTACAGGTAAGGCAGGTAAGTATCAATTTGAATTGTAAAAAATCTGGAATAGTGTGGAAATTTTGAGGAAAAAATCAAAAAGTGTTTTTTATAACAGGAGTTTTTTTGAAATTTTTACAAGTCCAAAACGAAAAAATGTTTTTCGCGAAATTGTCAGTTTTCCCTAGTGGGAACGTTTCAGGGAGTCAAGAAAATATTTAATTTGCTGAAAACAGCTTGAAATTGCGTCACCGGGATGCAAAGTTATATTGATTTGTTCTAAAACACGTCTCCCTTAGGTGGATTTCGTCAATTGTTGGTACTATAGAATGTAAAAATTTTCTGGAATTTTAGATGTTCTATGTGGGCTAGGCGCACGGGCGAGGTGTCAAAAGACGCGTCTCCGCGCGGGCTAGCGAACTGTGTGGTTTCTGGAATTTATCCAGAACAAAAATCGGGAATTTTGCTGAAAAAACGTGTTTTACGGCCAAAATGTATGTGGAAACCTGGAATAACACTACCAAAACGGGACTCGAGCTCGCGGAACGCGCACGGGAGTACAGGTAAGGCAGGTAAGTATCAATTTGAATTGTAAAAAATCTGGAATAGTGTGGAAATTTTGAGGAAAAAATCAAAAAGTGTTTTTTATAACAGGAGTTTTTTTGAAATTTTTACAAGTCCAAAACGAAAAAATGTTTTTCGCGAAATTGTCAGTTTTCCCTAGTGGGAACGTTTCAGGGAGTCAAGAAAATATTTAATTTGCTGAAAACAGCTTGAAATTGCGTCACCGGGATGCAAAGTTATATTGATTTGTTCTAAAACACGTCTCCCTTAGGTGGATTTCGTCAATTGTTGGTACTATAGAATGTAAAAATTTTCTGGAATTTTAGATGTTCTATGTGGGCTAGGCGCACGGGCGAGGTGTCAAAAGACGCGTCTCCGCGCGGGCTAGCGAACTGTGTGGTTTCTGGAATTTATCCAGAACAAAAATCGGGAATTTTGCTGAAAAAACGTGTTTTACGGCCAAAATGTATGTGGAAACCTGGAATAACACTACCAAAACGGGACTCGAGCTCGCGGAACGCGCACGGGAGTACAGGTAAGGCAGGTAAGTATCAATTTGAATTGTAAAAAATCTGGAATAGTGTGGAAATTTTGAGGAAAAAATCAAAAAGTGTTTTTTATAACAGGAGTTTTTTTGAAATTTTTACAAGTCCAAAACGAAAAAATGTTTTTCGCGAAATTGTCAGTTTTCCCTAGTGGGAACGTTTCAGGGAGTCAAGAAAATATTTAATTTGCTGAAAACAGCTTGAAATTGCGTCACCGGGATGCAAAGTTATATTGATTTGTTCTAAAACACGTCTCCCTTAGGTGGATTTCGTCAATTGTTGGTACTATAGAATGTAAAAATTTTCTGGAATTTTAGATGTTCTATGTGGGCTAGGCGCACGGGCGAGGTGTCAAAAGACGCGTCTCCGCGCGGGCTAGCGAACTGTGTGGTTTCTGGAATTTATCCAGAACAAAAATCGGGAATTTTGCTGAAAAAACGTGTTTTACGGCCAAAATGTATGTGGAAACCTGGAATAACACTACCAAAACGGGACTCGAGCTCGCGGAACGCGCACGGGAGTACAGGTAAGGCAGGTAAGTATCAATTTGAATTGTAAAAAATCTGGAATAGTGTGGAAATTTTGAGGAAAAAATCAAAAAGTGTTTTTTATAACAGGAGTTTTTTTGAAATTTTTACAAGTCCAAAACGAAAAAATGTTTTTCGCGAAATTGTCAGTTTTCCCTAGTGGGAACGTTTCAGGGAGTCAAGAAAATATTTAATTTGCTGAAAACAGCTTGAAATTGCGTCACCGGGATGCAAAGTTATATTGATTTGTTCTAAAACACGTCTCCCTTAGGTGGATTTCGTCAATTGTTGGTACTATAGAATGTAAAAATTTTCTGGAATTTTAGATGTTCTATGTGGGCTAGGCGCACGGGCGAGGTGTCAAAAGACGCGTCTCCGCGCGGGCTAGCGAACTGTGTGGTTTCTGGAATTTATCCAGAACAAAAATCGGGAATTTTGCTGAAAAAACGTGTTTTACGGCCAAAATGTATGTGGAAACCTGGAATAACACTACCAAAACGGGACTCGAGCTCGCGGAACGCGCACGGGAGTACAGGTAAGGCAGGTAAGTATCAATTTGAATTGTAAAAAATCTGGAATAGTGTGGAAATTTTGAGGAAAAAATCAAAAAGTGTTTTTTATAACAGGAGTTTTTTTGAAATTTTTACAAGTCCAAAACGAAAAAATGTTTTTCGCGAAATTGTCAGTTTTCCCTAGTGGGAACGTTTCAGGGAGTCAAGAAAATATTTAATTTGCTGAAAACAGCTTGAAATTGCGTCACCGGGATGCAAAGTTATATTGATTTGTTCTAAAACACGTCTCCCTTAGGTGGATTTCGTCAATTGTTGGTACTATAGAATGTAAAAATTTTCTGGAATTTTAGATGTTCTATGTGGGCTAGGCGCACGGGCGAGGTGTCAAAAGACGCGTCTCCGCGCGGGCTAGCGAACTGTGTGGTTTCTGGAATTTATCCAGAACAAAAATCGGGAATTTTGCTGAAAAAACGTGTTTTACGGCCAAAATGTATGTGGAAACCTGGAATAACACTACCAAAACGGGACTCGAGCTCGCGGAACGCGCACGGGAGTACAGGTAAGGCAGGTAAGTATCAATTTGAATTGTAAAAAATCTGGAATAGTGTGGAAATTTTGAGGAAAAAATCAAAAAGTGTTTTTTATAACAGGAGTTTTTTTGAAATTTTTACAAGTCCAAAACGAAAAAATGTTTTTCGCGAAATTGTCAGTTTTCCCTAGTGGGAACGTTTCAGGGAGTCAAGAAAATATTTAATTTGCTGAAAACAGCTTGAAATTGCGTCACCGGGATGCAAAGTTATATTGATTTGTTCTAAAACACGTCTCCCTTAGGTGGATTTCGTCAATTGTTGGTACTATAGAATGTAAAAATTTTCTGGAATTTTAGATGTTCTATGTGGGCTAGGCGCACGGGCGAGGTGTCAAAAGACGCGTCTCCGCGCGGGCTAGCGAACTGTGTGGTTTCTGGAATTTATCCAGAACAAAAATCGGGAATTTTGCTGAAAAAACGTGTTTTACGGCCAAAATGTATGTGGAAACCTGGAATAACACTACCAAAACGGGACTCGAGCTCGCGGAACGCGCACGGGAGTACAGGTAAGGCAGGTAAGTATCAATTTGAATTGTAAAAAATCTGGAATAGTGTGGAAATTTTGAGGAAAAAATCAAAAAGTGTTTTTTATAACAGGAGTTTTTTTGAAATTTTTACAAGTCCAAAACGAAAAAATGTTTTTCGCGAAATTGTCAGTTTTCCCTAGTGGGAACGTTTCAGGGAGTCAAGAAAATATTTAATTTGCTGAAAACAGCTTGAAATTGCGTCACCGGGATGCAAAGTTATATTGATTTGTTCTAAAACACGTCTCCCTTAGGTGGATTTCGTCAATTGTTGGTACTATAGAATGTAAAAATTTTCTGGAATTTTAGATGTTCTATGTGGGCTAGGCGCACGGGCGAGGTGTCAAAAGACGCGTCTCCGCGCGGGCTAGCGAACTGTGTGGTTTCTGGAATTTATCCAGAACAAAAATCGGGAATTTTGCTGAAAAAACGTGTTTTACGGCCAAAATGTATGTGGAAACCTGGAATAACACTACCAAAACGGGACTCGAGCTCGCGGAACGCGCACGGGAGTACAGGTAAGGCAGGTAAGTATCAATTTGAATTGTAAAAAATCTGGAATAGTGTGGAAATTTTGAGGAAAAAATCAAAAAGTGTTTTTTATAACAGGAGTTTTTTTGAAATTTTTACAAGTCCAAAACGAAAAAATGTTTTTCGCGAAATTGTCAGTTTTCCCTAGTGGGAACGTTTCAGGGAGTCAAGAAAATATTTAATTTGCTGAAAACAGCTTGAAATTGCGTCACCGGGATGCAAAGTTATATTGATTTGTTCTAAAACACGTCTCCCTTAGGTGGATTTCGTCAATTGTTGGTACTATAGAATGTAAAAATTTTCTGGAATTTTAGATGTTCTATGTGGGCTAGGCGCACGGGCGAGGTGTCAAAAGACGCGTCTCCGCGCGGGCTAGCGAACTGTGTGGTTTCTGGAATTTATCCAGAACAAAAATCGGGAATTTTGCTGAAAAAACGTGTTTTACGGCCAAAATGTATGTGGAAACCTGGAATAACACTACCAAAACGGGACTCGAGCTCGCGGAACGCGCACGGGAGTACAGGTAAGGCAGGTAAGTATCAATTTGAATTGTAAAAAATCTGGAATAGTGTGGAAATTTTGAGGAAAAAATCAAAAAGTGTTTTTTATAACAGGAGTTTTTTTGAAATTTTTACAAGTCCAAAACGAAAAAATGTTTTTCGCGAAATTGTCAGTTTTCCCTAGTGGGAACGTTTCAGGGAGTCAAGAAAATATTTAATTTGCTGAAAACAGCTTGAAATTGCGTCACCGGGATGCAAAGTTATATTGATTTGTTCTAAAACACGTCTCCCTTAGGTGGATTTCGTCAATTGTTGGTACTATAGAATGTAAAAATTTTCTGGAATTTTAGATGTTCTATGTGGGCTAGGCGCACGGGCGAGGTGTCAAAAGACGCGTCTCCGCGCGGGCTAGCGAACTGTGTGGTTTCTGGAATTTATCCAGAACAAAAATCGGGAATTTTGCTGAAAAAACGTGTTTTACGGCCAAAATGTATGTGGAAACCTGGAATAACACTACCAAAACGGGACTCGAGCTCGCGGAACGCGCACGGGAGTACAGGTAAGGCAGGTAAGTATCAATTTGAATTGTAAAAAATCTGGAATAGTGTGGAAATTTTGAGGAAAAAATCAAAAAGTGTTTTTTATAACAGGAGTTTTTTTGAAATTTTTACAAGTCCAAAACGAAAAAATGTTTTTCGCGAAATTGTCAGTTTTCCCTAGTGGGAACGTTTCAGGGAGTCAAGAAAATATTTAATTTGCTGAAAACAGCTTGAAATTGCGTCACCGGGATGCAAAGTTATATTGATTTGTTCTAAAACACGTCTCCCTTTTTTTTTTTTTTTTTTTTTTTTTCAGGATGGGAAATCATCAAATGACTCCTCCCGCTCTGGGTGGAGCAGAAGGGAGTGTCAGACTCTTACTGACTAAAACCCACCCGTGTTCCTTCCCTAGCCCTTTATGTACCAGGGCAGCGGTAACCCTTTCGGACGATCCCGCTACCCCGGCAGGCTTCGGCCCTGTCGGGCCCCGTCATCTATGCTGACATCTCTTTGAGGCGCACGTGGAACACTTACGCGCCGTCCGGCACGGGCCTGGTCCTGATCGGACGGAGAGCTACCCATTGCTCTCCGCCCGCAGGCCCGCGCCTACGGTGGCCGGGAGTCGTCACGCGGCTCCCGACGCCCGGAGCGTCTCCCTCGGCGGCTGAGGCGTGAGGATCTCTCCCTCGCCCATCCCGCCACCTCCTTCGCTAGCATGACTGCTTCGCAGAAGGAGGTGACCGCCTCCCACTCCCTCTCGCCCCGGACCATGGCTTGCACCAGGGCCGGACGCGAGAGGTCGCCGCCGCTGCCGATCGCCTCTACGAGGACACGGCGGTGCTCTGCCCAAGCGGGGCAGACCTCCACCGTATGCTCCACCGTGTCCTCTGGGCGATCCTCGCAGTGGTGACACCCGGGCGTCTCCTCCCGCCTGATGATGTGCAGGAACCTCCCGAAACATCCGTGTCCGGAGAGGACCTGCGTCAGGCGGTAGGTGAGAGCGCCGTGACGCCTCTCTAGCCACTCCTCAAAGAGGGGTCTTATCGCCGCTATCGTGGCGTGCCCTGCGCTGGGTTGCGATAGTCGCGCCTTCCATTCCACCATGAGACCGCGCCGGAGGTCCGTCCGCTCCGCAGCGATTTGCCGCGGGTGCAGAGTTTCCCCCCGACGTAGTGCCTCCGCGCGCCAGTCATACAGGCGCGCGAGGACTATCGCCTCCAGATCCCATGGTGGCAGTCCGGCAAGGAGGCTTGCTGCCTCGCGCGAGATCGTGCGGTACCCCCGGATCAGCCTTACGGCTACCACCTTTTGGGGCGCGTTCAGGTAGTGTGCGGCTCGAAGCCGCAGTGAACGCGCCCATACCGGGGCCCCATATAGGGCCATGGACCGCACGACCCCCGCGTAAAGCCTCCGGCAGGAGGCGTTTGGCCCCCTCAGGTTGGGCAGGAGCCGCCTTAAGGCGGCCCCGGCCCGTTCCAGTTTTGGGGCCAAACGTCGGAAGTGCTCGACGAAGTTCCACCGGCTGTCGAGGACGAGACCCAGGTATCTCATCGTCTTCTCGACGCCGATGTGAACCCCTCCTACCATCAGTTGGGATCCCGAAGGTGGCCCGTACCGGGGCCCATGAAAAGACATGGCCTCGGACTTGTGCAATGCCACCTCGAGACCCAACTGCCGGATCCTTTCCACGACTATCGCAACCCCGCGTGTCATCGCGTCAGCCGCCGCCTGATGCGACCTCCCCTGCGCCAGGACCAGCGTGTCGTCAGCGTAGCAAACTACGCTGACGCCATCAGGGAGGTCGGCCCGCAGCACCCAGTCGTAACCGATGTCCCACAGGAGCGGCCCCAGAACCGATCCCTGTGGGACACCGCACGACATCTCTCGCCGGTTCCAGTTCCCGTCGCGACCGGGGTAGATGACGGCTCTGTCCGTCAAATACGCCCCGACTATTCGACGGAGGTAAGTCGGCACCCGGTGATACCGGAGTGCCTCCCCTATGCAGCTCCAGGGCAGGGTGTTGAACGCGTTGGCGATGTCGAGTGACACCGCCACGACCACCCCACCCCGTGACACCGCGTCCCCCGTCGTGAGGGCTCTCACGCGCATGATGGCGTCCACCGTCGAGCGCCCCTTGCGGAAGCCAAACTGGCACTCCGCAAGATCCGGCCCCGTCCTCACCAGGTGCCCGACGAGGCGGCCCGCAATCACTCTCTCAAAGAGCTTGCCGACCTCGTCGAGCAGCACTATGGGCCGGTATGCGGACGGAGAGTCCGCAGGGCGCCCTGGCTTCTGAATGAGGACCAGCTTCCCCGTCTTCCAACGGAGTGGAAACTGGCCTCTCTCCATGCATGCGCTTAAGAGCGCCTCCAGTCGAGGCCCGAGAGCCCTCGAGGCCAGGACCCAGGCTTTACCCGGCAAGCCGTCGGGTCCCGGGGCGGTATTTTTGGCCTTCAGCCTGCCTACCGCCGCTCTCAGATCTACCCCGGTCACTTCAGGGGTGTCGTCGTCGTCGTCCGCGTGGTCCGCTTCGGGCACCGCAAGTGGCGGAGCCATAGGCGGGGGAGTATGCTCCCCCCTTGAAGGGAACAGAGCGCTCACCACCTCCTCCACCAGCTGTGGGCGGAGACTCTGCGTCAGCGGGGGGGCCCATGTGCGGAGTTTATTCCGCACCATTCTGTAGGGGCGCCCCCATGGATCTCTGTTCAGAGTCTCCAGCATCTCCTCGCGGGCCATATCCTTGGCCCGCTGAACAGCCTGTTGGAGGGCGGTCTTCGCCGCTCTGTACCCCTCGTATAGCTCCACCTCCGTGGCTTCCGCATCCGGAGGGCGGATGCGGAGCCTGCGGTGCCTGGTGTACCGGTGTCGCGCGTCGACGCACGCCTTGCGTAGCGCCCCAACCTCCTGCGACCACCAGTACACCTGACGTCGGGCGCATCCTGGCCGGACTCGGGGCATTGCCACGTCACAAATCTCGGACATGGCCTCCCGGAACCACTCCACCTCATCGTCAATATCAGCAGGCCTGTCCGGTGAAAACACCCAGGCCTGCACGATCGAGGCTTCCAGGAGAAGCTCCCGGTCCAGCTGCTTCAGCGCCCACCGCGGACCACTCGGGGCCTGTTGGACCAGCGCGCTAGAGGTCTGGGTGGAGACCTCAAACCGGATATACCGATGATCGGAGTAGGTCTCCACCTCCTCCATGACGCGCCAGTCAATGACACGCTGTGACAGAGCGGGGCTGGCGAACGAGATGTCCACCACCGACTCGCCCCGCATCCGCACACACGTAGGAACAGAACCCCGATTTAGGACGACCAGGCCTGTTTCCAGAGCCCAGTCCTCCACCATCCTGCCCCGCACATCCGTGCAACGGGAACCCCAGGCCAAATTCTTGGCGTTGAAGTCCCCGAGCACTAGCACGGAGCAGGCATGGTTTCTAGCGACGACGACACTCAACTCTGTTAAAGAGTTCTGGAACTCGGCGAGAGTTCGGCTCGGAGAGAAGTATACTCCCACTACTACAATCTCTCCGAACCGTGCTGCTACGCACCCCTGTCCCCTCGTGACACCTTCGAGGGACGGGGTACCGGCGGCGGCCGACGAAAGTATGGCCACTGAGCCGTTCAGGTCCTCCACCCAGTCATCCCTGGGCGGGACAAAGTACGGCTCAGCGACCACGGCGATGTTAATCGACCACTGCGCCATGCTCTGGAGCAACAGGTCCTGAGCGCAGGCGCAGTGGTTGATGTTCGCCTGGAGAAGGCGTAGTGGAGGAGTTATTACTCCTCCATTTCAGCCCCCTCCCGGGCCCCCTCGGCAGTGGTGGCGGCGGCGGCGGCGGCGGCGGCGGCGGCGGCGGCGGTGGTGGCGGCGGCGGCGGCGGCGGTGGCGGTGGCGGCGACAGTGGCGGCGACGGTGGTGGTGGCGACGACGGCGGAGGGCCTGCCTTTCCTCCTGGCTTCGGCGGGTGGAGCGCAGGACTTGCTCCCCGCCCGGTGATCGGCCGGCTTGCCAGCAGCCGCACATGCGACGCAGTGCGGCGCGGCGTTGCACGAGCCGGCCGTGTGTCCGGGCTTGCCGCAGCGGAAGCACAGAGTGCTGCGGTCCTCTAAGGTGCACTGGACGCTCACGTGGTGCCCCACGAGGCATCGATAGCACCTTAGAGGTCTGGGCTCCAGCAGCTTGACCTGCGCTGACACCCAGCCCACCAGGAGCCTTCCGCCCTCCACTATCTTCCTCGCCGCCGTCACGGGACAGCTAACCGTTATGGTTCGCATACCCGTGAAGTCAGGACGTAGGGTGCCCGCCTTCACCTGGTCGGTCAGACACCCGCCCGTCCTGACGACGGCGGCTACCACCTCGGCCCCCGTCACCGAGTCATCCAGGCCCACAATGCGCATATCCGCGCACTTGACGGGCCTGGAGACTCGAGCCTCGTCCGCATTGAGGGACGCCCTTAGCTTTTCAGCCAGGGCGTCAGCGGTGGGGCCGCTCGTCGCACCGGGGACCTCCAGCATGCGGGCACCAGTGGCGGTCACCCTATGCCGGAGGCCTCCGGTGATCCCCAGCTCCTGGAGATCCACCGTCGCTCTCGCTTTGGCGAGCACGTCGCCGTAGGTCACCCCCCTCTTGACCGCGTCCGGCTGTAGTGTAATGACTACAGCCGCGGTCTTGGGGGAGCGAAGCCTAGCCGCAACGGCTCGCTCCTTGCGGCGCCTCCTCTGCGCCTTTTTCCTGGCCGCTTTGGCCGCCTTCTTCTTCTCCCCGACCACCTGCCACTCAGCGTTGGTCGTGGGAGATTTGATTGGGGGAGGCGTAGGCTCTGGGGCCTTCCCCTCCCCAGCCGTTCTGCCCTTTTTGGGGGCCGGAGCCGCGGGTTTGGCGGCAGGCGCCGATTTTGCCGGCGCCGAGGCTCCGCCAGCCGACGTCGGTTTCGCCGGCGCCGGGGCTCCTCTAGCAGACGCCGGTTTGGCCGGCGCCTGGGCCCGGCCAGACGGCCCGGGTTTAGGGGCGGCCGCGGCCGCGTACGAGGCCGCCTTAGGCCCTGGGGCCGTCCTACCCGCCAAGGGAGGGCGCAGAACAATACCCTCCAGGACGGCGAACCGCGCCTGGAAGGTTGCCAGCTCCTGCCGAACCAGGTTCAGGACCTGGTTCTCCACCGGCACGGGCTGGCTTGGTGGTGGGGTGTTCTGCGCTGTGCCGGCCGCTCGCATCCCGGCCAGGTCCGCTCGGAGCTCCTCGTTCTCCTTTCGGAGGAGCTCCATGGCAGCCGTCAAGCGGGCCACCTCCGCCCGCATTTCGGACATGCCGTCCGGCGGAGGCCCGAGGTGGATGGCCTCCGCTGCCGCCAAGATGGAGGCCTTGGCCGAGACGATGGCCCTGTTTTTCGAAGTCTGTAACTTCTTCAGGGCCACGTCCCGGATCGCGGCCTCCACGACCTCCGCGAACCTCTTTTTGCGGTCCGCATCAGGGCCGCCAACCTCCGCCGCCTCGTCACTAGAGGTCTCTGATGCGGACGCGCGACCAGAACCCCCCTCCTTTGCGGGCTCCTCCGCTTTCTCCGCCGCCTCCCGAGCAGTGAGCCCCCTCCCTACGCCTCGCTCTCGGGCTCCTCCCCGCCTGCTGGTCGGGATCTTTCTGGCCGAAGCCAGCTCCCAGTCAGAGGACGACCCCTGGCCGTCCACTGACCTTGGCCGCTTGCCCTGTGCCTTTCTCTTGGCAGCGGCCGTCTTCTGGTCACGGCGAGAGCTCACTGAGCCTCCCGTGCTCCCTCCTCCAGATGCGGCGTCGGACTCCGACCCCGCATCACTCCTCACTACGTCCGTTGGGTTTTTGGGTGTTTTTAAAAATTTTTCCATATTGTTCCCACGAGTAAAAACTTTGTGTACCTGCTCAAATTATGTGGTTCGCACTAGTGACTAAATCAAGCTACCCATTAGCCAAGCTTACTACCTCCCTCACGGTGCGCCGCCGCTTGGAGGTTTGGGGAATTTTTTATAGAGGTTAATCTTCCTCGCGGTCCGGGCGGTTAAGCCAAGACCCTCGACCCCCGTCAAAAGTCAGAGACATGACCTTGACAATCTTCGGGGCTACGATATTAACGGTGGCAGGAGGGGGGGGTTATCCCCTCCTGCCTGCCCGGCGGCAGGGTAAGTGCACACCAGGCCCGCTCTTACTCCACACAGTAGCCGCTCTGCTCCTCATAGCGGCTTGTGTGGAGCGTTCCTCTTGGCAGAACATTAGCATGCGGGCAGCGAGATCTCATTGGGAAGAAATCCCACTGAGAAATAGCTGCCCGCACCCCAGGATGCACCGGCCCGAAAACTGGTCTTCCCCCCGGACGTATCCAGAAGGGAACTCCAGTCCCCAGGCACACGTGGAGGTTTTCTGCCCTGGCACCCCAAAAACACGTCTCCCTTAGGTGGATTTCGTCAATTGTTGGTACTATAGAATGTAAAAATTTTCTGGAATTTTAGATGTTCTATGTGGGCTAGGCGCACGGGCGAGGTGTCAAAAGACGCGTCTCCGCGCGGGCTAGCGAACTGTGTGGTTTCTGGAATTTATCCAGAACAAAAATCGGGAATTTTGCTGAAAAAACGTGTTTTACGGCCAAAATGTATGTGGAAACCTGGAATAACACTACCAAAACGGGACTCGAGCTCGCGGAACGCGCACGGGAGTACAGGTAAGGCAGGTAAGTATCAATTTGAATTGTAAAAAATCTGGAATAGTGTGGAAATTTTGAGGAAAAAATCAAAAAGTGTTTTTTATAACAGGAGTTTTTTTGAAATTTTTACAAGTCCAAAACGAAAAAATGTTTTTCGCGAAATTGTCAGTTTTCCCTAGTGGGAACGTTTCAGGGAGTCAAGAAAATATTTAATTTGCTGAAAACAGCTTGAAATTGCGTCACCGGGATGCAAAGTTATATTGATTTGTTCTAAAACACGTCTCCCTTAGGTGGATTTCGTCAATTGTTGGTACTATAGAATGTAAAAATTTTCTGGAATTTTAGATGTTCTATGTGGGCTAGGCGCACGGGCGAGGTGTCAAAAGACGCGTCTCCGCGCGGGCTAGCGAACTGTGTGGTTTCTGGAATTTATCCAGAACAAAAATCGGGAATTTTGCTGAAAAAACGTGTTTTACGGCCAAAATGTATGTGGAAACCTGGAATAACACTACCAAAACGGGACTCGAGCTCGCGGAACGCGCACGGGAGTACAGGTAAGGCAGGTAAGTATCAATTTGAATTGTAAAAAATCTGGAATAGTGTGGAAATTTTGAGGAAAAAATCAAAAAGTGTTTTTTATAACAGGAGTTTTTTTGAAATTTTTACAAGTCCAAAACGAAAAAATGTTTTTCGCGAAATTGTCAGTTTTCCCTAGTGGGAACGTTTCAGGGAGTCAAGAAAATATTTAATTTGCTGAAAACAGCTTGAAATTGCGTCACCGGGATGCAAAGTTATATTGATTTGTTCTAAAACACGTCTCCCTTAGGTGGATTTCGTCAATTGTTGGTACTATAGAATGTAAAAATTTTCTGGAATTTTAGATGTTCTATGTGGGCTAGGCGCACGGGCGAGGTGTCAAAAGACGCGTCTCCGCGCGGGCTAGCGAACTGTGTGGTTTCTGGAATTTATCCAGAACAAAAATCGGGAATTTTGCTGAAAAAACGTGTTTTACGGCCAAAATGTATGTGGAAACCTGGAATAACACTACCAAAACGGGACTCGAGCTCGCGGAACGCGCACGGGAGTACAGGTAAGGCAGGTAAGTATCAATTTGAATTGTAAAAAATCTGGAATAGTGTGGAAATTTTGAGGAAAAAATCAAAAAGTGTTTTTTATAACAGGAGTTTTTTTGAAATTTTTACAAGTCCAAAACGAAAAAATGTTTTTCGCGAAATTGTCAGTTTTCCCTAGTGGGAACGTTTCAGGGAGTCAAGAAAATATTTAATTTGCTGAAAACAGCTTGAAATTGCGTCACCGGGATGCAAAGTTATATTGATTTGTTCTAAAACACGTCTCCCTTAGGTGGATTTCGTCAATTGTTGGTACTATAGAATGTAAAAATTTTCTGGAATTTTAGATGTTCTATGTGGGCTAGGCGCACGGGCGAGGTGTCAAAAGACGCGTCTCCGCGCGGGCTAGCGAACTGTGTGGTTTCTGGAATTTATCCAGAACAAAAATCGGGAATTTTGCTGAAAAAACGTGTTTTACGGCCAAAATGTATGTGGAAACCTGGAATAACACTACCAAAACGGGACTCGAGCTCGCGGAACGCGCACGGGAGTACAGGTAAGGCAGGTAAGTATCAATTTGAATTGTAAAAAATCTGGAATAGTGTGGAAATTTTGAGGAAAAAATCAAAAAGTGTTTTTTATAACAGGAGTTTTTTTGAAATTTTTACAAGTCCAAAACGAAAAAATGTTTTTCGCGAAATTGTCAGTTTTCCCTAGTGGGAACGTTTCAGGGAGTCAAGAAAATATTTAATTTGCTGAAAACAGCTTGAAATTGCGTCACCGGGATGCAAAGTTATATTGATTTGTTCTAAAACACGTCTCCCTTAGGTGGATTTCGTCAATTGTTGGTACTATAGAATGTAAAAATTTTCTGGAATTTTAGATGTTCTATGTGGGCTAGGCGCACGGGCGAGGTGTCAAAAGACGCGTCTCCGCGCGGGCTAGCGAACTGTGTGGTTTCTGGAATTTATCCAGAACAAAAATCGGGAATTTTGCTGAAAAAACGTGTTTTACGGCCAAAATGTATGTGGAAACCTGGAATAACACTACCAAAACGGGACTCGAGCTCGCGGAACGCGCACGGGAGTACAGGTAAGGCAGGTAAGTATCAATTTGAATTGTAAAAAATCTGGAATAGTGTGGAAATTTTGAGGAAAAAATCAAAAAGTGTTTTTTATAACAGGAGTTTTTTTGAAATTTTTACAAGTCCAAAACGAAAAAATGTTTTTCGCGAAATTGTCAGTTTTCCCTAGTGGGAACGTTTCAGGGAGTCAAGAAAATATTTAATTTGCTGAAAACAGCTTGAAATTGCGTCACCGGGATGCAAAGTTATATTGGGTTAGGTTAGGTTAGGTTAGGTTAGGTTAGGTTAGGTTAGGTTAAGGTTCCCATAGCTAAGTGGTGTAAGCGCCTGCGATAGCTACTGATGTAAGCTAGATGACATGAGTTCGATCCCAACTGAGGAATTTTGTTTCCCCCCCGGTGGGTTCCCGCATTGACGAGGCGGGGGGGCTCAGTAGCCGTGGCTCGGAGGACCACGGTGAAGCTAAGAGGAACCCCAGCGGGGGCCGCTCGTCAAGGCTTTGCGGCTTAGCCGACGACGAGCGGCCTGCGGGTAGGTGGCGGTGCCGCTTGGGTGACATCGCAACCTACCTGAGGCGGGCCGCGATGTCCCTCCTATGGGAGACATCGTGGCTGAGGATTCGAGGCCGCGGCGGGAGAGGAGTGTCGGTGTTACGTTGCCGCTCTCCCTACCTTCCGCGGCCTTAACGGGGCCGCCACCGTTAGATGGCGGACGCGGTGGGGCCGCAGGGGAAGAGGAGTGTCGGTGTTACGTTGCCGCTCTCCCTATCCTCTGCGGCCGTAGCCCCCCCAACGCGGGGGGCATGCGGGGCCCGCCAGCTAGGCGGGCGTGGAGGTCAGCAGGCAACGGGTGCGGGGGCACCGTTGCCTGTATCGCACAGGCCTCCACCAGTGTGGGACGGGAATGGCCAGGTGTTCTCGGCCATTCCCGTAGCCCCCCAACCTGGGGGGCATGCGGGGCCCGCCATACCATCTAGGCGGGCATGCGCCGGGAGGGCTGTGGACGTAAAGGCTATGCCGGTTTCCCATGGCCCTCCCATCACGGCGATGCGGGAACACCGCTGAGTTTTAGTGGGTATACTGTCATTCCGACAGGGAGTCCCACATACCCCGTCTCGTCCCCCGCGAGACGGGGATGCATAAAGCATTTCTCAGCGAGAAAAAAAAAAAAAAAAAAAAAAAAAAAAAAAAAAAAAAAAAAAAAAAGGTTAGGTTAGGTTTTTTTTTTTTTTTTTTTTTGTTTTGGCAGGAGTGGGAAATCCCCACGGACACCTCGACTACCTCACAGGTTGTGAGATAGTCGAGGTAGTGCCGGACTCGAACCGGCTAAAACCACACTCCTGCCCCACCAGTGTCCCTCTGACATGGGGGTCAGAGACCTTAGTCACAATTGTTGTGCTTTTTGGCGACTTTTTAGTTGGAGGCCTAAGAGACCACGCTCTGTTGTGCGATTAATTTTGACTGTAATTATGTGTTATACTTTCAAATAGGTACTTTACGTTTTATTACTGCAATCGAGTTTAAATTTATTCTGTTTTTTAGTAACTAATTTTTTAAAATGCTGTTTGTTCTGACTGATTTTAATCCGTTTGTTTCTTTTGTTGAATTGTTCATGCTTTATAATTTATTTTAAAAAAAATTTTACTTCAAATGTTATTTTTCTTCATATTCTTTTGTGCCCTATACTTCTCTCTTCTGTCACTTTCTCTTGCCTTAGGACACGAGTTCATCTCTATGATATCATAATCATATAGTTATTATACAACTGTATATCAAAAAACAACAAATGTCTGTGACATGGACTTTCAACCAGCTTGACACCGCTTGTCGGTTCCACTAGAGTTGGCTCACGGTCCAGTATAATTACAGCCACTTTCTCACGAAAGTGACTCCAATTAGCATCCTCCATTGAGCCAACTCCAGTGGTTCGCTCAATGCGTCTGCAATCTGGCAGTGTCAAACTGGTCCTCTGTCTATAATACCAGGAAGTGGGGGCATCGACAACTTTAGCAATAAGCTATCGATGCTCTTGCGAATGCGTCCCACTTCCTGCGTATCGGGCACAAATCGCTGAACGCATTGTGCGAGTGTTCCCCCAGCTTGGCTCTGGTACAGTTTACGCACGCCGCTGCTTCGCCGATCTGCTTGCGTGGGCAGTCCACCTTGAGGTGCGGTCCGCCGCAGTGGCTACACAGATCAGCTGGCTCCGTGCACAGACGTTTTCCGTGCCCGTATGCCAAGCAGCGGGTACACTGCACCAGAGGCGTCTGGTCTTCGACGCGCACTCTCTGGAGGTCAATTCGAAGCTTGCCCCCTTCGAGTGCCCTCTTCCAGATTGCTGGGGTTACACTCAGCACAATGCTGTTCGTATGCGGGTTTCGACACTTTTTCCGGAATTTGACCGTCATTTTGAGCTCCTCGTTTCCGAGGCCGTGAAAGATCTCCCGGTTCTGGTTCTTAAGGGCTCTCAAAACCTCCTCGTCGCTGTGTACTGACAGCACATCCCTAAGAACCAGGAGCGGGTCCCGATTTTTCACCGCCTCGACGACGAGGTTCTCTCCGGCCGATTCTAGTCGCTTCTTCAGCTTTTCTCTCTCCTCCTTTGTTGCGCACCCCATGATGACCTTCTGGTCTTTGGCCTTTCGGACCCTCTCTACTCGCACCCAGCCCTCCTTCGCGTCCACCGCCTTCCTAACTCTTTCGAGTATTTCGGCCCCAGTATCCATCTCCTGCGTTGAGGAGACCACCACGGAGTGCAGCGTCGTTCGCTCCGGGGCTTGTGCCCCAGTGTGGCTCTTACTTCCAGACGCTACACCCGCGTAAGTTTTCCCCACAACACATTCCCTGCTAGCCAGACTGTCTCGCAGCTTGGCCAATTCTTCGGAGCTCTCCTTTATTAAGGAGATGTGCTCCTTCATTGTCGCGACGAGTTCAGTCTGGCTAACAAGACTCTCGGTAATGGACCGGGGGGTAATGGATCCCCCCTCCTCCCCCTCTCCCTCACCCCCTCCCCCTCAAACGTCACCCCACGAACCCCCCCCCCCCCCCCCCCCCGACCCCCTCAGGGTTACCTCACCCCCCCGCGGCCTAACTTCGCCCCCGTTGAGGCTAGGACAGCCGAGTTTGGGCTCATTTGAAAGGGCACGCAAAGCTCTTCAACTTGGCCCCGACAGAAACTCGAAATTCGGCACCACACACGAGCAACAATCCAGCGGCGCAGCGGATTTCACTGAGGACCACCATCAGCGTGCACACAGGGCTCATAACATCGAGCTCTCACAGTTATCGGGCTCCTCATCGGACAGCAGACGCAGAACACCAGCGGAGCATCCGTGAGTCCATCTGTACATATTAAAAAAAAAAAAATAAATAAAAAAAAAAAAAAAAATAACATACAAAACATAAAAAAGATAGACATAGTAAGAAAAATATAACTGTAAGTCAATTAATTTTTAACTGTAAGTTAACTTTTCCTCCCCCTCAAACAACATGTCCTCCAAACAGTCCACCACCTCCCGCAAAATGACCACGGAGGCCGCGAAAGCCCCGAAATCACTAAGGGAGAAAGTCCTTAAAAACACGGCCAAATCAGTTGTCTCGGAGAAGTTGGCGCGTCCGTCGCAGACGCCACAGGTGCCGAAAGCAGCGTCGGAACCGGACGTAGCTGGCAGTATGCTGCCACCGCCATCGGCGCCTGAGACACACACTCCAGAAGACCGCAGGAGAATCTCAGAAATCATCATAAACTGGGAGCAATGTGGCATCTCACCCCCCCACCAGATCATCTCGGACGAGGAAAGCTCGGTGGCCTCCTCGGTGAGTCAAGTCGAGAGCCATCTCGAGAGTGGGCGGCCGAGCCTTCTCTACAGAACACCGAGAAGGGGCACAGGGGTGGAGATGGACCTGGCCACCAGGGAGGCAAACACTCTCCTCCAAAAAGGCAAGGACGCCCTGGAAGCTGCGGGCAACATGAAGCGGGAGTGCAAGGCCGTAGCCCATGAGTGCCTACAGGGACTGTACGAGACGGCCCTGTCGCTGGCAGACTCGAGAGCCCGTCACAAATTTAACCTCGAGAAGGAGCGCTCTCGACACGCAAAAGAGCTTTTGCGGGTCGAGAGAGCTCACACTCGGGAATTGACGACGATGAAGGCTGAGCTCTCCCTCATGCGGACCGACGTCTCGGACACTAAGAAAGAGGCGAAAGGGATCCGGGAATGGCTGGGACACGAGACCCTTGAAGCCTTCAAGGGCATCAAGGAAGTGAAGGACGAGGTTACATCTGCGAGCCTCAGAAACGTGAAGGAGCACGAGAAGACGAGGCTGGAAAATACGAGAGCCCCGGAAGACACCCAGAGGGATACAACAGGGGCCGGCCTTTCAAGCCTCGACAGAAACTTCTCCAGCATTTCCAACCAGCTGGACGTGCTCCGAAAGACTCTGGAAAGGCTCAAAGAGGACCTTACCCAGCCAAGGAACACCGAGACGGACCCAAGTAACCTGGAGACGACAGGCTTGCTCACGACCATAGCATTTGAAGAGGAGATGGAAAAGGTAAAACTACAACTACAGGCCATCGCCAACAGGCCCATAGCCTCTCCCCCACCACCAACACCTTCAATTAACATGTCACACCACCTCAAACCCATCTCGGAAAGGCTGGAGATCGTTTCAGCAGACCTCCGCGTACTGCGCGACAAAGAACCGCAAATCCAGGCGCCTCCGGCGCTGAATCTGGAAGCGGAGTTCGCAGTCGGGGAGGTGAAGAAAACCCTCCAGAATATACAGAAGGGGGTAGCGGACCTGAGCAAAGCGGATAGACCGCTACAACAACAGCAGGGCCCCAAAACCTTTGCCCAGGTCGCCAGTATACCCAAGCCCCCCAAACCAACCACTCAACCCAACCACACCCTGATCATCTCGTCGACGAACCCTGACCACACTGGGGACAACGTGATCGAGAGGATCAGGACAGCCCTCGACCTAAAAACAAGCGGAGCCCGAGTCGACACAGTCCGGAAAGCGCGGAACCAGAAAGTGGTCCTGAAGTGCGCCAGCAAGTCGGACTTGAACATAATAAAGGGCCAAGTTCAGTCGAACGCAGGGCTAAAGGTCCAGGAGCCAAAACCTCAAAACCCCCTCGTCTGCATCAGGGGAGTGCTGTCCAGCTACAGCGACGGGGAGATCGTCGATCTTCTGAAAGCGCAGAACAAACACCTTCTGCAGAACGTCGCTGTAGACGAACAGACCCTAAAGGTGCGCTATAGGAAGCGCGCGAGGAACCTCCATGAGTGCCACCCTGTTCTGGAGCTCTCCCCGGAGCTCTGGAAATGCTACACGACAGTGCAGAAAGTCCATGTGGGCATCAAGCGATGCTCGATTGAGGACCAGTCCCCTCTTGTTCAGTGCACGAAGTGCCTTGGATATGGACATAACAAGTCCATATGCAAGGCCGCAAAAGAAGTCTGCAGCTACTGCAGCGGAGCGCACAACGTAAGGGACTGCCTCACACGAGCTGATGGCAAACTGCCCACTTGCATAAACTGCAAGATAGCACACAGGACGGACAGCGACCTGGCACACACAGCGTTCAGCGAAGACTGCCAGGAACGCCAAAAATGGGATGGAATAGCGAGGTCGCGCGTTTCCTATTGCTAAGGGCGACCAGGAGAACACACACACCACTCAACCAGTCACCCCCCAAAACGCAACAAGACCGACAGCAAGATTGAAGTTCATCCAAGTCAATCTTCAGCGCTCCAAGCTGGCAACAGAAGAACTCCACTTGGCGGCTCAGGCAAAAGGAGTTTCAGTAGCACTCGTTCAAGAGCCCTATGTAGGAAGAACAGGTGTGATGAAACAATGCCCCGGCACGCAAGTCATCCAGTGCAGCCTCAACCGCCAGAAACCAGTAAAGGCGGCGATCGTCGTTTTCGGTGGCAACCTGGAGGTCATCCACGACCCCCAGCTTGTGACCGAGAACGTCGCCGCCGTCTTGCTGAAAGCGGGCCAGCTCAGCTTAGGAGTGTTATCGGTCTATTTTGAGGGTGACCAGGAAATCGAACCTTACCTTTCCGAAACACATCACACAATACAGAAACTACAAACCAACAACATCCTAGTGGGAGGAGACATAAACGCCTGGAGCCAGTGGTGGGGAAGTGTTTCCGAAAACCATCGCGGGGCAGCGTACAGCTCGTTCCTCAATGAGCGGGATCTCCACATCCTAAACACGGGCCAAACACCGACGTTCGAGACCTACAGAGGAGACAGGTGGTGCACAAGTATCGTCGATGTTACGGTATGCAGCCTGTCGCTGCTAGGCAAGGTCGAGGAGTGGCGGGTAGAAAGGGGTCTAACAACATCAGACCACAACGCAATAACCTTCTCGATGCGCTTAGAAAAGGCCTTGGAACCCTTAAGGCCAATCTCGACGCGCATCTACAACACCAAGAAGGCAAAGTGGTCTGACTTCAGCTCGCACTTCAAGACCAGCCTAGCGGACAATGACATCACACCCGTCAGAGTCTTGGACGTCTCGAACCCAGAGGATCTGGAGTCATTAATCACAATATACACACGTAACATCCACCGCTCATGCGAGGTAGCGATCCCAAAACTGGGGTCGCCGAAACACAACGCCAAGCCCCCATGGTGGACCCCTTCTCTAGACCGTCTCAAAAAAGACGCAACGACGAAGAAGAGAAGGATCCGAAATGCAGCCGCAAGCCGGAGACACTTCACCATCCAAGAATACGTGCTGGCCAAAAACACCTACACCACAGCAGCTGCGGAAGCAGCCACGGCCAGTTGGAAGGAGTTCTGCTCGAAGCAGGACCGAGAGAGCATGTGGGACGGCATCTACAGGGTACTAAGGAAGACAGCCAGAAGACAGGACGATACGCTCCTGAGAAACACCGCGGGCGAAACGCTCAGCCCAGAGCAATCAGCGGATCTTCTAGCAAAAACCTTCTACCCCGACGACTCAACGGAAGCCGAACAGCCATACCACACCGCTCTGAGAAGGCTAGCGGAGCAGAGAAACCCCCGAGGACTGTCCGCCGACGATCCATCCTTCACGACCGCGGAGCTGGAAATGGTTCTCCAAAACCAAAATCCGAAAAAAGCCCCCGGTCCCGACGGTTTAACGGCGGACATCTGCACAGCGGCAATAAACTGCGATAGGGAAGTGTTCCTAGCGATAGCCAACCGGTGCCTGTCGCTGTCACACTTCCCGAACCAGTGGAAGGTCGCCCACGTGTGCATTCTCCGCAAGCCAGGAAAGGACGACTACACCAACCCAAAGTCGTACAGGCCAATAGGTCTGCTCTCGGTCCTAGGAAAAATCGTCGAGAAGCTCCTAGTAGGCAGACTCCAGTGGCACTTTCTCCCAACGCTCAACACGAACCAATACGGTTTCATGCCGCAGCGCGGAACCGAGGACGCCCTCTATGCTCTAATGGGACACATACGAGCCGAAATCAAAGCC
Source organism: Apamea epomidion (assembly GCA_947507525.1). Classification (NCBI taxonomy): domain Eukaryota; kingdom Metazoa; phylum Arthropoda; class Insecta; order Lepidoptera; family Noctuidae; genus Apamea; species Apamea epomidion. Next base: position 20,924,573 of record OX382238.1, read on the forward strand.
AAAAAGATCGTGCTTTTGATATCATTGGACATAGAGGGGGCCTTTGATAACGCGTGGTGGCCAGCACTCAAAAGACAGATGGTAGTCAAGAACTGTCCTAAAAACATCTACGCACTCGTCACCTCGTACCTGGAAGACCGAAACATCAGGGTCAACTATGCCAGAGCGACTAGTGAGAAGGGTACCACGAAAGGATGCGTCCAGGGCTCTATTGCCGGACCGACGTTTTGGAACCTTATCCTAGACTCACTCCTACACAAGATGGCTAGAATGGGGGTATACTGCCAGGCCTTCGCAGACGACGTTGTCCTAGTTTTCTCGGACACCACAGCCGGTCCCCTGCAGCAATCAGCCAACGACACGCTAGACATAGTATCGGAATGGGGCGTCAAAAATAAGCTACGTTTCGCCGCGCACAAAACCAATGCGATGGTGTTAACGAGAAAGCTAAAATACGATGTTCCGGTACTCCACATGTCGGGCATGCGGCTGAACCTAGTCCAAGAGGTCAAGCTGCTAGGTCTCACAATAGACTCCAAACTCACCTTCAACGCGCACGTGTCTGCGACCTGTAAAAAGGCCGCAGACATCTACAAGCAGCTGGCATGCGCGGCAAAGGTGACTTGGGGTCTCAACAGAGAGATTATAAGGACGATATATGTGTCGGTAATAGAGCCCATCGTGATGTATGCAGCGTGTGCGTGGGCCCCTGCAGCTGAGAAACTGATGTCAAGGAATCAGTTTGACTCACTGCAGAGAGGCTTTGTGCAGAAGATCTGCAAAGCATACCGCACGGTGTCTCTAACATCGGCACTTATCCTGTCAGGCCAACTCCCCCTAGATCTCCGGGTAATCGAGGCCGCAACCCTTTTCAAGATCAAAAAGGGACACTCCCAAGAGTTCATACCGCCGGGTTGCGAGCTGGAGTGCAATGTGCACCACTCCCAAAATCCCCACCCAGCGCGACTCATAACAACAGAGTATGCACGCCTGGAGGACTGGACTTCTGAAACCCTGGAAACCCATCAAGTAATCGGTCCCCAAATATACACCGATGGCAGCAAGATAGAGGGGAAAGTCGGCGCTGCCCTAACTTGGTGGGAAAACGGAAAGGAGTCCAAGTTCAGTACTTTTGGCCTGGCGCCTCACAACACAGTCTTCCAATCGGAAATGTACGCTCTCTTCAGAGCTGTCAGGATGGCAAGAGAATCAAGGGCGGCCTCCGTAAGCATCCTTAGTGACTCAAGATCGTCACTCGACCTGCTGAGGAGACCGTCTGTCACTCACCACCTGGCACTCCAGATCAAGAGATGCGTCCGAGAGACCCGAGAGGAGGGCAGAGAAGTGAGACTCTTTTGGCTCAAGGCCCACGTGGGAACCGCTGGGAATGAGAGAGCGGACGAGCTGGCCAAGGAGGCAGCTCTAACGACAGAAACAGCGGACTACAACAAGGTTCCTATATCGTTCGTGAGAAGAAAGATACGAGAGGGGACTATAAAGAAGTGGCAAGCGCGATACGATTCCTCGAGTACAGGAGCGGTCACAAAAGTGTTCTTCCCAGACGTCCTAGCGGCGAAAAGAACACTCAGAGACGCAGTTCTCACACCGGTCCATGTACAAGTCCTAACAGGACACGGAGGATTCTCAGCGTATCTCCACCGCTTTCACCTCAAAGACAGTCCCTCGTGTGTCTGCGACCCCAGTTGCGATGAAACAGTCTGGCACCTACTCCTCGAATGCCCAAGATTCAGTCACGACAGAATGGAGCTGGAAGTAAAAATTGAAACCCAGCTTAGCCAGTCCACACTCCACACCATCATGGAGAGACCGGCTACCAGAAAACCATTCTTGGCGTTCGCGAGTAAAGTCGCCATAGTTGCAGCAGGGGCTAACAAAACGGACACAACCTTGCAAAGTCGAAACCGACTACCATCTACTCAAACAGTCACGACCACATTAACAACCACAACAATTACCACACAAACAACAACAACACAAAACACAACACTCACCACAACACTAGTACCATACACAATCACCAACCAACAGCCAGCACCAGCGGTAGCAGCAGCAGCAGAAGCCCGCCTACAACCAGCCCCTAGCACCATGCCCATCACGCAGTTCCTGGCATGCGGAGGAGTCGGTGTCCCAGGCGTCAGACTGCGAGGCGTCGCCCTGTTCATGAACAGGGAAGGAGAAAGGTTAGGCATAAGCTTCTGCATAGGCTCCAGCCGAGCTAGAGCCCGTATACCTATATCGCCAGGCCTTGCTGCCTTGATCAACGGAAGCACCACCAAAACGAGCATGAAAGGCAGCAAGTATGCTGCACTGCCTCAAGTAGTAGTAGCCACTCACCGTTGCCGTTTAGTGCGATCCAAAGGAAAGACGATTGCACTATTCGAGTGGGGAGAGGAGACTCCATTCGCCCAGGCAAGCTCATTGCTCCAAAAGATCAGGGAGGCAGGAGAACATATGGCGGTCTCAGCACGCACCATAAGTGTTGACGCGATGATGGTCGGAGGGGAGAGAGGAGACGTCGCAGACCGCTTCGGCTGTTTAAAAGCCTCAGAACATCATGAGGTAGTGGTCTATGAGGACAGAGGGGAAACTCTGAGTTTCCTCAAAGCCCCCAGACCCCCAACAGCCAGTGCGACGAGCCCCAATACAGCCCCGACCACTCAAAGCGGTTCAGAGAGGGCCCAGCAGAAGGCAGCCGCCGAAAAAGCTGCAAAGGAGCAGAGCGAAACTGTGAGCCCGGAGGACCAGACCCGGTCGAGGAGTCGCCTGAAAGCCATCGGCACTTTCCTCAGTGCACTGCTCCCAAGCACCAGCCGCGTATCACCATCCCAAAAGCAGGAAACAGCAGTGGAGAGGTTCTTCAGAAAACAGCCAAAAGAACCTACACAACAGAAGCCCACACCAACAAGAGCCGACAAAGGGCAGGTCAGCCCGCCGACCCTCGCAGTAAACTCGGACACCACGGACCACGTGAAGAGCGCTTTCCTCGAGTACGTAGCAATCGTGAGAGCGACCAGAGAGGTCAATCTCATGACATGCAGGAAGATCCAGCAGACCTTCCAGAGAGACTCAGAAGGACTGCTAAAGGTACTGCTCGAGGAAGCAGGGGCAGCGGTGTACGACAACGTCAGATCTCAAGTCATCAAAGGGGAAATGACGGGGTCGTACATGGCAGCCTACAGCGCGGAGAGCGGGTTTGTGGCCCTGGATGAGGAGGAAACGGAGCGCTCAGGCAAAATTAAATTCAGATCACCTAACGACGACCCAATAGTGGTTACCGCCAAATGTACCAAGATCATGCTGGACGATAAGATCCTTGAAATGGCACAGTCCATTTTGGGGACTTCAGACATCCCGGCATCGCAGGAAAGTTGGGCGGTACCCAATATCAGGTGGGTAAACGGAGTTCCGGGTTGCGGCAAGACAACCTGGGTGGTGAAGCACTTCGATGAGGAGAAGGACGTTGTAGCCACTACGACAACCGAAGCTGCCAAAGATCTAAGGGAGAAGCTTGCGCACCGCTTAGGAGACCGAGTAAAGACAAAGGTGCGCACTATGGCCTCAATCCTAGCCAACGGGTTCAAACAACAAGAGAAATGCTACCGTCTCACGGTAGACGAGGCTCTCATGAACCACTTTGGGGCCATAGTCATGGCAGTAAAGTTGTCTGGAGCAAGCGAAGTTGTCCTCATCGGAGACGTAAACCAGCTTCCATTCTTGGACAGAGAGAACCTATTCGAGTTAAGGTATACCCGTCCAAACCTGGTGGCTGGCATCACGCAGGAGCTGCTCTGCACGCACCGCAATCCGATGGACGTGGCTTTTGCACTGAGCGAGATATACTCCGGTATATACTCCTCCAAGTCGTCGCTGTCGCGGGTCCACTCCCTGAAAGTGAAAGGTTACACAGGAGCGCAAATACCAAGCACTGCCCAAAACACCCTGTTCCTGGTTCATACGCAAGAGGAGAAAGCTTCTCTTATGATTCAGGGATATGGGTCCGGCGAAGGGTCACGCATGTTAACCATACACGAGGCTCAGGGGTTGACCTACGACAGCGTAATCATCATTAACACAAAGTCCAGGAGGCTCCAAATTCACGACAGCATCTCCCACGCGGTAGTGGCGGTGTCGAGGCATACAGCCAGTTGCGTCTATTACTCCGACGACGCCGACGACGCCACGGGCCGCTTTGCAAAGAGAGCGATGGATGCGCCAACTAAGATGGTCGTCGAGTACAACTTGAAGACGGCCATGCAGCATCGAGACGTAGTCGTTGTGGAAGCCTTGCTCAGGCTAGCGAAGTCCCTGGTCAGCAAACCCACTTAAAATACTGAACACAACCTTATAAGTCATTATCCAAACTCCCAACCCAATCCTAAACAAACCTTACCCAAACCACTAACCTGTAATAAAAAAATAAAAAAAATAAATAAAAATAAATTAAAAAAAAAGTAATTAATTGAATTGTAAAACAGCATGGCAGTGCGAGTCTGTCATACTCACGTAAATGTCCTGCCGATGGTGGCGTTGCATATCCGGTCGTTGGGTTCCCTATAAAATGGTTGAACTGAACGGCGCGGATGTGTAAGTCATATCCGTGAACGGATGCCGTCGGTTGGGGCTGGTCGGCTTGCCCTGCCATGCTGTTTCTCTGTATGCATGTACTTGTATTAAAATTAAGATAAAAATTTGTAATGTAGTTACATAAATAACCAAAAAAAACAAAAGAAAAATATATATACATATATTGAAAAAAAAAAAAAAAAAAAAAAAAAAAAAATATTTAAAAAAAAAAAAAAAAAAAAAAAAAAAGATAAAACAAAAAAAAATAAAAAATGTGATGGACTCACGTAGATTTAAGCTAGTAATTTAAGATTAAAATAACGTGTCCGACGTAGGAGCACTTTAACATGTAAAATTCGTATAAACTGTAAAACAATAACACTTTGTAAACAAGAGCGCGGACGTCCATGTCCGCGGTAAAAGAACTAAGTAAAAAAAAAAAAAAAAAAAACCTAACCTAACCTAACCTAACCTAACCTAACCTAACCTAACCTAACCTAACCTAACCTAACCTAACCTAACCTAACCTAACCTAACCTAACCTAACCTAACCTAACCTAACCTAACCTAACCTAACCTAACCTAACCTAACCTAACCTAACCTAACCTAACCTAACCTAACCTAACCTAACCTAACCTAACCTAACCTAACCTAACCTAACCTAACCTAACCTAACCTAACCTAACCTAACCTAACCTAACCTAACCTAACCTAACCTAACCTAACCTAACCTAACCTAACCTAACCTAACCTAACCTAACCTAACCTAACCTAACCTAACCTAACCTAACCTAACCTAACCTAACCTAACCTAACCTAACCTAACCTAACCTAACCTAACCTAACCTAACCTAACCTAACCTAACCTAACCTAACCTAACCTAACCTAACCTAACCTAACCTAACCTAACCTAACCTAACCTAACCTAACCTAACCTAACCTAACCTAACCTAACCTAACCTAACCTAACCTAACCTAACCTAACCTAACCTAACCTAACCTAACCTAACCTAACCTAACCTAACCTAACCTAACCTAACCTAACCTAACCTAACCTAACCTAACCTAACCTAACCTAACCTAACCTAACCTAACCTAACCTAACCTAACCTAACCTAACCTAACCTAACCTAACCTAACCTAACCTAACCTAACCTAACCTAACCTAACCTAACCTAACCTAACCTAACCTAACCTAACCTAACCTAACCTAACCTAACCTAACCTAACCTAACCTAACCTAACCTAACCTAACCTAACCTAACCTAACCTAACCTAACCTAACCTAACCTAACCTAACCTAACCTAACCTAACCTAACCTAACCTAACCTAACCTAACCTAACCTAACCTAACCTAACCTAACCTAACCTAACCTAACCTAACCTAACCTAACCTAACCTAACCTAACCTAACCTAACCTAACCTAACCAGTCGCACGGCACCCCCCGCCGCGAGCAGATCAGTTTTAAGTCGCTCCGCGCACGAAAAATCTAAAAAATCGGTTTTTTCGCGAAAAGTCACAAGTGTCATACATCAATAGAAGCGCGCTGATGAGACGCACGCGAATGTGAAAGAAAATCTGTGATAAGTGGAAAACTGTGAAAGTTATACGTGAAAAACCGTTCCGTTGAGCCTTTACAGCTCAACGCTGCTTGATTTTGAGTGAAGACTCAAAAATCGGCAACTGTAGCTGGGTGCGCCGTGCAAGGACCTATCTTCTGACACCTCTCCTGGAATTTTCCGAGCCACGGTTCCGGAGATATTGAAGAAAAACAAAAAACAGCGTGGCACATGGACAGAGATCCCGAGGGATCCAACTGGATTGCTGTACAGTAATCGAAGGCGACGCAGACGAGGAGCCGGGTGGCTACTTGACACCGAAGAAAACCATCCAGGAACACCTGAAAAAGTTAAGGTCTAAATTTTAACAATCTTTAATATTTATTTCCCGGGAATCAAGAGCGTAAACATATATTTTTTATGGACCCTAAAAATTCAGCATACTCTTTTCTATATACATTTTAAATTTGGAATAAATTGGACTCATAGTTATTTAGTTATCAAGCCTAGAAGTGTAAAAAATTAAAAGTGGGGGTTGGTTCCTTCAACCCCGAAATTTCGGAAAAAACCCCAAGTATAATTACTCGGTAGCTTATTAGGATACTGTAAATAAATTTCCAGGAGAATCCATGTGGTAGTTTCTGAGTTATAGCTGTTTCTAAGTCGCGGATTTCTCCCCGATTCCTACTTGTTTACAAGTCGTACAGGAACGGCTATAACTCTGGAACGGGACGTCCTAGAGGGAAAATAACTGAACTATACATAGTTTCTCAAAGACGGGCAACCTACACAATTTACCCCATCCCTCTGCGACGTCTCTGAAAAAAGCTCGGGGTAAATTTACGAGATTCTCCCCACATTAATTCTCCCCACAATTTCTCCCACTGTTTTCCCATTTTGTTTACGCTGTTATTTTGCTTTAAATTTATTGCATAATTTTAGTTCTTAGCTATAAGTACCTACAATACTGTGTTTTTGAACTGTTTTTCAAGAATATTTCATGCCAAAAATCAGTCTTTGCAATATTAGTTTCCGATAGAAATATTCTCAAAAAATTTTGAGTATACCCCCTCTGGGCAAAATAAAAAACTATATCCAATTTTACATTTTCGGAGCGTGTGTATATAAGCTTGGGGTAAAACCACAAGATTCTCCACACATTAATTCTCCCCACAATTTCTCCCACTGCTTTTCCCATTTTGTTTATACCATTATTTTTAAATCAATGCACAACTTTAATCCATAGCTATAATCACCTACTACACTGTGTCTTTAAACTGCTTCCAAAAATATTGTATGTCAAAAATCAGTCTCTGCAATACCAGATTCCGATAAATATATTTTCAAAAGATTTTAAGTACACCCCCTCTGGGCAAAATAAAAAATTATATCCAATTCTACAAATTACATTTTTGGAGCGTGTATATAAGCTCGGGGTAAAATCACGAGATTCTCCCCAGAATTTCTCCCACCGTTTTTCTCATTTTGTTTATACTATTATTTTACTTTAAATCAATACACAATTTTAATCCTTAGCTATAAGTACTTACCGCACCGTGTTTTTAAACTGTTTTCAAAAATATTTTACGTCCGAAACCAGTCTCTGCAATACTAGTCTCCGATAAATATATCTTCAAAATTTTAAGTATACCCCCTCTGGGCAAAATAAAAATCATATATCCAAATTCACATTTCCAATTTCATATATCATTTGTACTCACCTATATTCTGGCGCGTGTTCCTCGAGCTCGAGTCCCGTTCTGTGGCTGATATTTCAGGTTTTCAGGTAAAAACCTTTCACATTTTTGCTCAGAGCAAATTCCATAAATCGCTAGCGCGCGCGGAGACGAGTCAATTGACACCTCGCACGTGTGCCTAGCACGTATAGAACCTAAGATAACGTCGAAAAACTGCTGTTCACCAACCGGGAATCAAACCCGGGACGTTGAAAATCCTTAAAACGCCCATAACTCGGGAACGGAGCCAGATAGCCCGTTTTTAACGCCACCCTGCATATCCTATACGAAGTATAGTATATGCTGCAGCACTTTTCCTGGCCACCCCCTTCGACCCCCCCGGCATTTTTAAAATTTTATTAAATTAAATGAAATCCCCCCCCCCACAATCATCTTAGTGGGCAAAATCGTCATCAATCTATCTATGTGTATGTATTATAGCACCTCAAAGTAACCCCCCCCCCCCCCCCCCGCCAAACTATTTCCTACCCCCCATCCACTCCGCTTGCTTGCTTATACCTATACATATAAGCAGCAGCAGTCCCCAGGACATCCACTCTGTACCCCACTTTCTCCCTTCTCCCCCAAACCGCGTTCCCCCAAATATCTCGGAAACGGCTGGGAATATCAAAAAACTAAGCGAATTTTCCCCCCCCCCTAGTACCCCCCCTCCCATCTAGAACCTATATTAAGATAAGCCCCCTAGACCCCCTTTTTGACCCCCAAATTTTTTAGACCCCCAATATAAAATAGTAGTATATGTATGTAAATATTTAATCCGGAACCCGGGAACCCTCTAGTTACCCTGGTGACTCCTCTTGACCGTTTATATCCCCCCCCCCCCCCCCCCCCCTCTCACTCAGGATTACTTCACCCCCCCGAGTCTTAACTTCGGAGCCAGAGGTCATAGACCCACCAAGTTTGGGCTCTCCGGAACCGGGAGGAAAAGACCTATCGTTTGGCTGCAATATAATCCCGGAATACCGCCCCTCCCCCAACCTAAGCTAAACTAAATTATTAATTAACATTTATTCTTCTGGTGCTGTGGCGTATACTGAGCAAGAGGCGTAGGCAGCTCCTCGACGGTGCCCCTAGAAAGCCACACTAAGCGACTTAACACCTGACAAACAATATTTATTTTGTTTTTTTTTTTTTTTTTTTTTTTTTTTTTTTTTTTTTTTTTTTATGTTTTATTTTATTTTATTTTAGATTAGGCAACTAGACCAAGGGTCTGGGACCCGGTAGTTTTAGAATATAAATAGATTAAGACATCCTAGCTTTATTGAGCTATACGGACAAAGTAACTTAGTTACTTACAACATTTATCAACTTTTAACCGTTGAATAACGGACCCGCGGCCCTAGGTTGGGAACATTTGTCGTTTGTTGTCTTCTGAGATACTTCTGTGCCTATCCCCCCTTTACAGGGATACAGAGGTACCCCAGATTGAATAGCGCATGAACCTCACGTTCACTCACGCTACCGCCATGTACCGTACGCCGGCCAAAAAGGACGTGAGCTCGCCGGGCTCAAAGAACTCGCCGCACTCGACGGAGAAGGCTGGACCCACGCTTCCCTGCGTGAGGCGAAGCATCGGGGAATGGGAGGCCGTGAAAGCGGAGTCCCAGTCTAAGCCCCAAGCAAACCCAAGACAAGACGCCATTCCAGGTGCCTCCACCTCCTCGCAAACCACCAGCAGTGCAGATACGCGCCGCGCCCTGGTATCCGCAACTGCAACAACACCGCCAAAAA
>OX382239.1:0-2500 GCA_947507525.1 Apamea epomidion
CTAACCTAACCTAACCTAACCTAACCTAACCTAACCTAACCTAACCTAACCTAACCTAACCTAACCTAACCTAACCTAACCTAACCTAACCTAACCTAACCTAACCTAACCTAACCTAACCTAACCTAACCTAACCTAACCTAACCTAACCTAACCTAACCTAACCTAACCTAACCTAACCTAACCTAACCTAACCTAACCTAACCTAACCTAACCTAACCTAACCTAACCTAACCTAACCTAACCTAACCTAACCTAACCTAACCTAACCTAACCTAACCTAACCTAACCTAACCTAACCTAACCTAACCTAACCTAACCTAACCTAACCTAACCTAACCTAACCTAACCTAACCTAACCTAACCTAACCTAACCTAACCTAACCTAACCTAACCTAACCTAACCTAACCTAACCTAACCTAACCTAACCTAACCTAACCTAACCTAACCTAACCTAACCTAACCTAACCTAACCTAACCTAACCTAACCTAACCTAACCTAACCTAACCTAACCTAACCTAACCTAACCTAACCTAACCTAACCTAACCTAACCTAACCTAACCTAACCTAACCTAACCTAACCTAACCTAACCTAACCTAACCTAACCTAACCTAACCTAACCTAACCTAACCTAACCTAACCTAACCTAACCTAACCTAACCTAACCTAACCTAACCTAACCTAACCTAACCTAACCTAACCTAACCTAACCTAACCTAACCTAACCTAACCTAACCTAACCTAACCTAACCTAACCTAACCTAACCTAACCTAACCTAACCTAACCTAACCTAACCTAACCTAACCTAACCTAACCTAACCTAACCTAACCTAACCTAACCTAACCTAACCTAACCTAACCTAACCTAACCTAACCTAACCTAACCTAACCTAACCTAACCTAACCTAACCTAACCTAACCTAACCTAACCTAACCTAACCTAACCTAACCTAACCTAACCTAACCTAACCTAACCTAACCTAACCTAACCTAACCTAACCTAACCTAACCTAACCTAACCTAACCTAACCTAACCTAACCTAACCTAACCTAACCTAACCTAACCTAACCTAACCTAACCTAACCTAACCTAACCTAACCTAACCTAACCTAACCTAACCTAACCTAACCTAACCTAACCTAACCTAACCTAACCTAACCTAACCTAACCTAACCTAACCTAACCTAACCTAACCTAACCTAACCTAACCTAACCTAACCTAACCTAACCTAACCTAACCTAACCTAACCTAACCTAACCTAACCTAACCTAACCTAACCTAACCTAACCTAACCTAACCTAACCTAACCTAACCTAACCTAACCTAACCTAACCTAACCTAACCTAACCTAACCTAACCTAACCTAACCTAACCTAACCTAACCTAACCTAACCTAACCTAACCTAACCTAACCTAACCTAACCTAACCTAACCTAACCTAACCTAACCTAACCTAACCTAACCTAACCTAACCTAACCTAACCTAACCTAACCCGATATAACTTTGCATCCCGGTGACGCAATTTCAAGCTGTTTTCAGCAAATTAAATATTTTCTTAGCTCCCTGAAACGTTCCCACTAGGGAAAACTGACAATTTCGCGAAAAACATTTTTTCGTTTTGGACTTGTAAAATTTTCACAAAAACTCCTGTTATAAAAAACACTTTTTGATTTTTTCTTCAAAATTTCCAGATTATTCCAGGTTTTTTATAATACAAATTGATACTTACCTGCCTTACCTGTACTCCCGTGCGCGTTCCGCGAACTCGAGTCCCGTTTTGGTAGTGTTATTCGAGGTTTCCACACATATTTTGGCCGTAAATTACGTTTTTTCAAGAAAATTCCCGTTTTTGGTTCTGGATAAACTCCAGAAACCCCATAGTTAGCTAGCCCGCGCGGAGACGCGTCTTTTGACACCTCGCCCGTGCGCCTAGCCCCCATAGAACATCAAATATTCCAGAAAATTTTTACATTCAATACTACCAACAATTGACGAAATCCACCTAAGGGAGACGTGTTTTTGCACAAATCTACATAACTTTGCATCCCGGTGACGCAATTTCAAGCTGTTTTCAGCAAATTAAATCTTTTCTAGGCTCCCTGAAACGTTCCCACTGGGAAGAACTGACAATCACGCGAAAAATTTTGCCCGCCCACCCGCCCTCTGGTCTATAGGAAGGTAGACGTGGGGTTTTGGCGAAAAATTTTTTGCCAACCTCTGATTGCTTTAGTCCTGGTGGGGCTCTTGGGGGTCTCAATACGAAGATTTCACATTTTAAACTCATTGACCGAGTCTGCAAAGGCTTACTATATAGACAGACATAATTATTTTATTATTTTATTTTATTTTATTATTGAAATTTTTTATTATTGAAATCTATTTTAGTATTGTTATTTATTTTTAAATTGATTTTTACATTTCTTTTACTTTCTGTGTTCCCCTCTTTACAGGGACACAGAAGAATCCAGTGTCCACCTTAAAACTCTCTCCTC
>OX382239.1:7500-12500 GCA_947507525.1 Apamea epomidion
TAAATGTGTGTATAGTCGTAAGGATAGTTTTAAGGTAAGAGACCCAAGACAGATATGTAACAGCACTCAAGAAGTAGCTGAAAAAGGGCTCTGATAATGTCAGAGGTGACACATGTAAGGCAGGAGTGTGGTTTTAGCCGGTAAGAGTCCGGCACTGCCCAGACTGGCTCATTAGTGAGGCAGCTTGGGCGTCCATGAGGATTTCCCACTCCTGCCAAAACAAAAAAAAAAAAAAAAAAAAAAAAAAAACCTAACCTAACCTAACCTAACCTAACCTAACCTAACCTAACCTAACCTAACCTAACCTAACCTAACCTAACCTAACCTAACCTAACCTAACCTAACCTAACCTAACCTAACCTAACCTAACCTAACCTAACCTAACCTAACCTAACCTAACCTAACCTAACCTAACCTAACCTAACCTAACCTAACCTAACCTAACCTAACCTAACCTAACCTAACCTAACCTAACCTAACCTAACCTAACCTAACCTAACCTAACCTAACCTAACCTAACCTAACCTAACCTAACCTAACCTAACCTAACCTAACCTAACCTAACCTAACCTAACCTAACCTAACCTAACCTAACCTAACCTAACCTAACCTAACCTAACCTAACCTAACCTAACCTAACCTAACCTAACCTAACCTAACCTAACCTAACCTAACCTAACCTAACCTAACCTAACCTAACCTAACCTAACCTAACCTAACCTAACCTAACCTAACCTAACCTAACCTAACCTAACCTAACCTAACCTAACCTAACCTAACCTAACCTAACCTAACCTAACCTAACCTAACCTAACCTAACCTAACCTAACCTAACCTAACCTAACCTAACCTAACCTAACCTAACCTAACCTAACCTAACCTAACCTAACCTAACCTAACCTAACCTAACCTAACCTAACCTAACCTAACCTAACCTAACCTAACCTAACCTAACCTAACCTAACCTAACCTAACCTAACCTAACCTAACCTAACCTAACCTAACCTAACCTAACCTAACCTAACCTAACCTAACCTAACCTAACCTAACCTAACCTAACCTAACCTAACCTAACCTAACCTAACCTAACCTAACCTAACCTAACCTAACCTAACCTAACCTAACCTAACCTAACCTAACCTAACCTAACCTAACCTAACCTAACCTAACCTAACCTAACCTAACCTAACCTAACCTAACCTAACCTAACCTAACCTAACCTAACCTAACCTAACCTAACCTAACCTAACCTAACCTAACCTAACCTAACCTAACCTAACCTAACCTAACCTAACCTAACCTAACCTAACCTAACCTAACCTAACCTAACCTAACCTAACCTAACCTAACCTAACCTAACCTAACCTAACCTAACCTAACCTAACCTAACCTAACCTAACCTAACCTAACCTAACCTAACCTAACCTAACCTAACCTAACCTAACCTAACCTAACCTAACCTAACCTAACCTAACCTAACCTAACCTAACCTAACCTAACCTAACCTAACCTAACCTAACCTAACCTAACCTAACCTAACCTAACCTAACCTAACCTAACCTAACCTAACCTAACCTAACCTAACCTAACCTAACCTAACCTAACCTAACCTAACCTAACCTAACCTAACCTAACCTAACCTAACCTAACCTAACCTAACCTAACCTAACCTAACCTAACCTAACCTAACCTAACCTAACCTAACCTAACCTAACCTAACCTAACCTAACCTAACCTAACCTAACCTAACCTAACCTAACCTAACCTAACCTAACCTAACCTAACCTAACCTAACCTAACCTAACCTAACCTAACCTAACCTAACCTAACCTAACCTAACCTAACCTAACCTAACCTAACCTAACCTAACCTAACCTAACCTAACCTAACCTAACCTAACCTAACCTAACCTAACCTAACCTAACCTAACCTAACCTAACCTAACCTAACCTAACCTAACCTAACCTAACCTAACCTAACCTAACCTAACCTAACCTAACCCGATATAACTTTGCATCCCGGTGACGCAATTTCAAGCTGTTTTCAGCAAATTAAATATTTTCTTAGCTCCCTGAAACGTTCCCACTAGGGAAAACTGACAATTTCGCGAAAAACATTTTTTCGTTTTGGACTTGTAAAATTTTCACAAAAACTCCTGTTATAAAAAACACTTTTTGATTTTTTCTTCAAAATTTCCAGATTATTCCAGGTTTTTTATAATACAAATTGATACTTACCTGCCTTACCTGTACTCCCGTGCGCGTTCCGCGAACTCGAGTCCCGTTTTGGTAGTGTTATTCGAGGTTTCCACACATATTTTGGCCGTAAATTACGTTTTTTCAAGAAAATTCCCGTTTTTGGTTCTGGATAAACTCCAGAAACCCCATAGTTAGCTAGCCCGCGCGGAGACGCGTCTTTTGACACCTCGCCCGTGCGCCTAGCCCCCATAGAACATCAAATATTCCAGAAAATTTTTACATTCAATACTACCAACAATTGACGAAATCCACCTAAGGGAGACGTGTTTTTGCACAAATCTACATAACTTTGCATCCCGGTGACGCAATTTCAAGCTGTTTTCAGCAAATTAAATCTTTTCTAGGCTCCCTGAAACGTTCCCACTGGGAAGAACTGACAATCACGCGAAAAACATTTTTTCGTTTTGGACTTGTAAAAATTTCACAAAAACTCCTGTTATAAAAAACACTTTTTGATTTTTTCTTCAAAATTTCCAGATTATTCCAGGTTTTTTATAATACAAATTGATACTTACCTGCCTTACCTGTACTCCCGTGCGCGTTCCGCGAACTCGAGTCCCGTTTTGGTAGTGTTATTCGAGGTTTCCACACATATTTTGGCCGTAAATTACGTTTTTTCAAGAAAATTCCCGTTTTTGGTTCTGGATAAACTCCAGAAACCCCATAGTTAGCTAGCCCGCGCGGAGACGCGTCTTTTGACACCTCGCCCGTGCGCCTAGCCCCCATAGAACATCAAATATTCCAGAAAATTTTTACATTCAATACTACCAACAATTGACGAAATCCACCTAAGGGAGACGTGTTTTTGCACAAATCTACATAACTTTGCATCCCGGTGACGCAATTTCAAGCTGTTTTCAGCAAATTAAATCTTTTCTAGGCTCCCTGAAACGTTCCCACTGGGAAGAACTGACAATCACGCGAAAAATTTTGCCCGCCCACCCGCCCTCTGGTCTATAGGAAGGTAGACGTGGGGTTTTGGCGAAAAATTTTTTGCCAACCTCTGATTGCTTTAGTCCTGGTGGGGCTCTTGGGGGTCTCAATACGAAGATTTCACATTTTAAACTCATTGACCGAGTCTGCAAAGGCTTACTATATAGACAGACATAATTATTTTATTATTTTATTTTATTTTATTATTGAAATTTTTTATTATTGAAATCTATTTTAGTATTGTTATTTATTTTTAAATTGATTTTTACATTTCTTTTACTTTCTGTGTTCCCCTCTTTACAGGGACACAGAAGAATCCAGTGTCCACCTTAAAACTCTCTCCTCCCGAGTGGATTTTGTTCTGACTCCCTCTTTACAGGAGTCGGTTCTGAGGATCTACTTGAATATGTTCCGCACCCCATCCAGCACTCTGTGGGCCAAAGGCTCTAGTGGCTCGCCGCGATCGGCGGAGAAGGCGGGGCCTTTACCTGATGCGAAGAGGAGAATCTCCTTCGGAGACGAGACTCCTCCCTCTACGTCACAGGGGGGTCCTGCCACTCCGGGGACGCGCCGAGCTGCTATCGATGCCTCAAAACCGCTCATAAACCCTGAGGTGCGGCGCCGCAGTCGCACTGAGGAGGCGAGAGCTTGCCTGAATAAGGCTAAGCTTAATCTAGGCAACTCCCGCAACCTCAAGGCCGAGATAAAAACTGCGGTGCTGGAAGCCATAAACAGGCTTTATGAGCTGGTCAAAGAGGCGGAACGAGACAAGGCCCCTGTCGCACCCATCGCTGTGCCGGAAACCGCGCCCACTGCTGACCTCTGTCCCCGGTCCATTACCGAGAGTCTTGTTAGCCAGACTGAACTCGTCGCGACAATGAAGGAGCACATCTCCTTAATAAAGGAGAGCTCCGAAGAATTGGCCAAGCTGCGAGACAGTCTGGCTAGCAGGGAATGTGTTGTGGGGAAAACTTACGCGGGTGTAGCGTCTGGAAGTAAGAGCCACACTGGGGCACAAGCCCCGGAGCGAACGACGCTGCACTCCGTGGTGGTCTCCTCAACGCAGGAGATGGATACTGGGGCCGAAATACTCGAAAGAGTTAGGAAGGCGGTGGACGCGAAGGAGGGCTGGGTGCGAGTAGAGAGGGTCCGAAAGGCCAAAGACCAGAAGGTCATCATGGGGTGCGCAACAAAGGAGGAGAGAGAAAAGCTGAAGAAGCGACTAGAATCGGCCGGAGAGAACCTCGTCGTCGAGGCGGTGAAAAATCGGGACCCGCTCCTGGTTCTTAGGGATGTGCTGTCAGTACACAGCGACGAGGAGGTTTTGAGAGCCCTTAAGAACCAGAACCGGGAGATCTTTCACGGCCTCGGAAACGAGGAGCTCAAAATGACGGTCAAATTCCGGAAAAAGTGTCGAAACCCGCATACGAACAGCATTGTGCTGAGTGTAACCCCAGCAATCTGGAAGAGGGCACTCGAAGGGGGCAAGCTTCGAATTGACCTCCAGAGAGTGCGCGTCGAAGACCAGACGCCTCTGGTGCAGTGTACCCGCTGCTTGGCATACGGGCACGGAAAACGTCTGTGCACGGAGCCAGCTGATCTGTGTAGCCACTGCGGCGGACCGCACCTCAAGGTGGACTGCCCACGCAAGCAGATCGGCGAAGCAGCGGCGTGCGTAAACTGTACCAGAGCCAAGCTGGGGGAACACTCGCACAATGCGTTCAGCGATTTGTGCCCGATACGCAGGAAGTGGGACGCATTCGCAAGAGCATCGATAGCTTATTGCTAAAGTTGTCGATGCCCCCACTT
>OX382239.1:15000-17500 GCA_947507525.1 Apamea epomidion
TAACCTAACCTAACCTAACCTAACCTAACCAATATAACTTTGCATCCCGGTGACGCAATTTCAAGCTGTTTTCAGCAAATTAAATATTTTCTTAGCTCCCTGAAACGTTCCCACTAGGGAAAACTGACAATTTCGCGAAAAACATTTTTTCGTTTTGGACTTGTAAAATTTTCACAAAAACTCCTGTTATAAAAAAACACTTTTTGATTTTTTCCTCAAAATTTCCACATTATTCCAGATTTTTTACAATTCAAATTGATACTTACCTGCCTTACCTGTACTCCCGTGCGCGTTCCGCGAGCTCGAGTCCCGTTTTGGTAGTGTTATTCCAGGTTTCCACATACATTTTGGCCGTAAAACACGTTTTTTCAGCAAAATTCCCGATTTTTGTTCTGGATAAATTCCAGAAACCACACAGTTCGCTAGCCCGCGCGGAGACGCGTCTTTTGACACCTCGCCCGTGCGCCTAGCCCACATAGAACATCTAAAATTCTAGAAAATTTTTACATTCTATAGTACCAACAATTGACGAAATCCACCTAAGGGAGACGTGTTTTAGAACAAATCAATATAACTTTGCATCCCGGTGACGCAATTTCAAGCTGTTTTCAGCAAATTAAATATTTTCTTAGCTCCCTGAAACGTTCCCACTAGGAAAAACTGACAATTTCGCGAAAAACATTTTTTCGTTTTGGACTTGTAAAATTTTCACAAAAACTCCTGTTATAAAAAACACTTTTTGATTTTTTCCTCAAAATTTCCACATTATTCCAGATTTTTTACAATTCAAATTGATACTTACCTGCCTTACCTGTACTCCCGTGCGCGTTCCGCGAGCTCGAGTCCCGTTTTGGTAGTGTTATTCCAGGTTTCCACATACATTTTGGCCGTAAAACACGTTTTTTAAGCAAAATTCCCGATTTTTGTTCTGGATAAATTCCAGAAACCACACAGTTCGCTAGCCCGCGCGGAGACGCGTCTTTTGACACCTCGCCCGTGCGCCTAGCTCACATAAAAAGTCAAAAATTTGCCCTCCCACCCTCCCGTTTGCTACTGGCCAGGTAAACTCTTTGACCTACGCAAAAACTCAAAAGCGTTTTTAAAGCTTTTCTAGCAAATCCTTAGTCCTTTAATATTAGATTAAGCCTAAAGAATTGGGTTTTCGCGTGTTATTTACGGAGCTCTGTAGTCTTAATTGTAATTATTGACCTAACGGTCTTGCGGCCGTAGGATTAAACTAGTTATTGTTTTTTGTTTAGGATAGTTGTGTTCGTTTCGTTGTCTGTTTCTGTGTATCCCCCCTTTACAGGGACATAGAAATATTGTCAGTGTCCCCTGACTTGTCGTGTATGAACACCACCTTCACACACACCACCGACATGTTCCGCACACCGGCCAAAAAGGACGCGAGCTCGCCGGGCTCCAGGTGCTCACCGCGCTCGATAGAGAAGGCAGGACCCTCACTTCCAAGTGTGAGGCGCAGCATAGGGGAATGGGAGGCCGGGAAAATTGAGCTACAAGCCAAGTCCCTGACCAACCCAAAGCCCGTCACGACACCACCTGCTCCTAGCACTCTAGAGTCGCACCGAGTATCTGGAGATACAACGAGGCCAGCAACGAGACCGGAGTCGAGGTACCCCAGTCTTACAGCGGAGGCGAGAGCTTGCCTGAACAAGGCAAAGCTGCACCTAGGCAACTCTCGCAATCTCAAAACTGAGATTAAGACTGGGGTCACCGAGGCAATAAACCGGCTCTATGAGCTCGTGAAGGAGGCGGAACGGAGCAAGGTTCCCGCCGTACCGGTGCCCGCTGTGGTACCTGCAATCGTACCGGTGGCGGCACCACCGAGGCCGACCATAGACGAACCGACAGAGCTCATGAAGCAGCTGATGGCGAACCTCCAACAGCACAACCAGGCGTTGGAGGAATGCAAACAGCACACACGAGCTCTGTCGGAGCGTCTACAACAGTCCCCTCACTATGTCGCAGGCCAGGGCCCAACTTTCGCGGAAATGGCCGCCGGCCCGAAGCAGGTCATCCAAGAACCTCTTCACTCGGTGATCGTATCATCTGTCAATGAACAGGACACCGGTGAAGAGGTTATTGAGAAGCTACGGACGGCGGTCGATGCCCGAAATGAGGGCACAAGAGTAGAACGGCTGCGGAAGGCGAGGGACCAAAAGGTTGTGGTCGGCTTCAAGACAAGAGAGGAGCTGAACAGGGTCACTGAGAGGATCCGGAAGGCGGGAAACCTAGTGGTGGAGGAGGTGAGGAACAAAGACCCACTCATAATCCTCAGGGACGTCCTCTCCTGCCACACGGATGTGGAGGTAATCCAGGCCCTGCAACGGCAGAACACCCACCTGATCGGGGACATACCTGCAGATGATGTGAGGTTGGGGGTGAAGTACCGTCGAAGGACGAGGAACCCCCACATGTGCCACGTCATTCTGCAGGTGTCTCCCACGATATGGCAGAGCCTGACGATGGCGGGTCGCGT